>JARQOC010000002.1:555707555-555741810 GCA_033576535.1 Allobates femoralis | reverse complement strand
ATGGACGTAAAATCTTCCTTCAACCTTAAAAACTATATTACTATGTTACTATGTTACTATGTTACCACGCCGGGTTGTCTCGTGATTAGGGTTGTGAAGTCTCCCCGGTCACCTCTACAGAGCCGGCTCTCTGGTTGTCCTGGCCTAGCCCTACAGTGACCCAGGTGTGATTTGGGCTCACCAGGCTCCTTCTGCCTCTCTGGTTATCAGCTCTCGGTCCTCCGGCCAGCTATATTAGTGACGGCTGTCGGGCCCATTGTTCTCCCACTATTCTTTAGTGTTCAGCTGTGGGGCGTGTCTACTTGGGGATCGGTCCCTTTCCTCCTCTGGGGCAGGCTGCCTCCTTGGTAATTATCTCCAGGATATTCGGGAGACTCCAGAGCTACTTGATCGATTGTCTTGCCCAACTTAGTGTTCTAGTGTTTCACTACTGTTCCTCCACCCACTTGTCCGGTTTCTACCTCTCTTTCCATCCACACTTCTCTAAACTCCCGCCACCCCTTGCCCTACATAGGGTGATTGGCTGAGGGTCGGTGTGAGTCGGTGTGTGTGTGTTTTAAGTCGCCCGTCTTACCTCATCTGGCTGCAGTTCAACCTGTGGCCGCCCTGGTCGCAGGGGAGCCACAAATCTGCTGTATGTGGCCACGATCAGCATTACTGACACAACATATTTTTGTTGTGTTCTCCCACATAGAATACTCGTATGTCCACCTGAAAAAATTGACAGTCTGTGGCTCTAACAGCTCTACTGAACGTCAGTTTATGTAGTGTCAAAAATAAGCACAGTGGGCCTGGGATTTCTATAAACCTCATCCACTGTGCTTGTACTGCAAAACACAGCATTTTGGATGCAGCAAATACATACTGTGTCTAAAAGGTACTTTTACCTGTGTCTGCTAAAGGTACCGTTACACGGCACGGCGTTGGAACGATGTCGGCAATGATCTCGTGGTCGCGCGGTCGTTTCAGACATCATTTTGACATCGTTGGTGAGATGTCACATGTCTAGATATCGTGGACGACTCACCAACGATGTTGTGAGCAGGTATCGTTCGCACAACCCAGCGATCGATACCTGCTCATTGCTGTGAATGGGCGAAGTCATAAACGACATTGTTATCACGGTGTCGCACACAACGATATAGCTGGTTGGCTGGTCCTTTGATCGTGTGATTTGAGAACATGTTCTCAAACCTGGATCAGCAATCCAACGACTTATCAAAGTTGAATCTTGGTGTTACACGCAACGATGTCCTAATGATGTCGCTTGAACGACTCCTAATCTGTGACGTTTAAGTGATATCGTTAACAATGTCGTGCCGTGTAACGGGTCTTTTAAAGGTACCGTTACACGGCACAACGTTGATACGATGTCGGGCAGGATTTCACGGGGGCGCGGTCATTTCTAACAACTTTTCAACATTACTGGTGAGATGTCACACATATAGTTATCATGACCGAACATGAACGATCCAGCGATTCAGACATCGGCTGAACGACACAGCCAGCGATGTTGGCGGTCGTTATCACGGCGTCACACAGCACAAACCCAAGCTGAATGTGGGCGTACTGTTTGACACAGGCTGGGAGATAGGCATGCCAGAGTGTGTTTTTCCGCACCCATAGCACTCCGATTGGTCACCACAACTGCGTTACCATTGGTCAGCCATGTCTGGAAAGATGGCCACTTCATTACCGCATTTGCCCTTTCTACCATCTCTACCATCTGCTGTCATTTGTGTTGGGTTGGCTAAGACACTGTGGCATCCCCAAACTGTCACACAGGAACGCTCATGTGTGCACTGTTGGCGAAACAATGTATGGCGATGTGTACGTGTTGTGTTAACATTGGTAAGCTACACACAACACTATGTACGTATACAGTCATATGAAAAAGTTTGGGCTCTTAATCTTACTCTTTTTTTTTTGCTTAAAATTGTTTTTTTGCAACAGCTATTTCAGTGTGATATATGTAATAACTGATGGACACAGTAATATTTCAGGATTGAAATGAGGTTTATTGTATTAACCGAAAATGTGAAATATGCATTATTTCAAAATTCGACAGGTGCAAAAGTATGGGCACCTCAACAGAAAAGTGACATTAATATTTAGTAGATCCACCTTTTGCAAAAATAACAGCCTCTAGTCGCTTCCTGTAGCTGTTAATGAGTTCCTGGATCCTGGATGAAGGTATGTTTGACCATTTCTCTTTACAAAACAATTCCAGTTCAGTTAAGTTTGATGGTTGCCGAGCATGGACAGCCCGCTTCAAAATATCCCACAGATGTTCAATGATATTCAGGTCTGGGGACTGGGATGGCCATTCCAGAACATTGTAATGGTTCCTCTGCATGAATGCCTGAGTAGATTTGGAGCAGTGTTTTGGATCATTGTCTTGCTGAAAGATCCATCCCCGGAGTAACTTCAACTTTGACACTGATTCTTGAACATTATTCTCAAGAATCTGCTGATACTGAGTGGAATCCATGTGACCCTCAACTTTAACAAGATTCCCGATGCCGTCATTGGCCACACAGCCCCAAAGCATGATGGACCCTCCCCCAAATTTGACACTGGGTAGCAAGTGTTTTTCTTGGAATGCTGTGTTTT
This sequence comes from Allobates femoralis, assembly GCA_033576535.1. Classification (NCBI taxonomy): domain Eukaryota; kingdom Metazoa; phylum Chordata; class Amphibia; order Anura; family Aromobatidae; genus Allobates; species Allobates femoralis. The sequence goes on along the minus strand of JARQOC010000002.1, from coordinate 555,739,197 downwards.
TGTGGCGCCATGCATAATGCCTTGTTGTATGACCAAACAACTCAATCTTTGTTTCATCAGTCCACAGGACCTTCTTCCAAAATAAAACTGGCTTGTCCAAATGTGCTTTTGCATACCTCAGGCGACTCTGTTTGTGGCGTCCATGCAGAAACGGAGTCTTTCGTGTCTCTCTCCCATACAGCTTCTCCTTGTGTAGTGTGAGCTGTATTGTTGACCGATGCATAGTGACACCATCTGCAGCAAGATGATGCTGCAGGTCTTTGGAGGTGGTGTGTGGATTGTTCTTGACTGTTCTCACCATTCTTCTTCTCTGCCTTTCTGATATTTTTGTTGGCCTGCCACTTCTCACCTTTACAAGAACTGTCCCTGTGGTCTTCAATTTCCTTACTATGTTCCTCACAGTGGAAACTGACAGGTTAAATCTCTGAGACAATTTTTTGTATCCTTCCCCAGAACAACTATGTTGAACAATCTTTTTTTTCAGATCATTTGAGAGCTGTTTTGAGGAGCCCATGATGCCACTCCTCAGAGACGATGCAACTAGGAGAACAATTTGCAAGTGGACACCTGAAGTAGCTTTTCTCATGATTGGATACACCGGGCTATGAAGTACAAAGCTCAATGAGGTTACCAAACCAATTTAGTGCTTCAATAAGTCAGTAAAAAGTAGTTAGGAGTATTCAAATCATGAAAATCAGAAGGGTGCCCATACTTTGGCACCTGTCAAATTTTGAAATAATGCATATTTCACATTTTTGGTTAGTACAATAAACCTCATTTCAATCCTGAAATATTACTGTGTCCATCAGTTATTACATATATCACACTGAAATAGCTGTTGCAAAAAAACAATTTTAAACAAAAAAAAAAAGAGTTAGATTAAGAGGGGTGCCCAAACTTTGTCATATGACTGGATCTATGCATATTATGATGCATGTATTAAGTATGTGTGTGTGCATACATGTATGTATGTATTTGATACTGGAATTGTGTATGTTTGTGTACAGATACCCATGTGTAAATCCATATATATGGAGAGGGAGACACAGAGAGAGCACACAGTGTGACCCAAAGGGCTTGAAATGTGTACTGTACATGTGCAGACACATACATATGTATGTGTAAATGTAAATGAAAATGGTTGGTTATGTGCTGAAATGTGTGTATGTACTTTGCATCTCTGAATTAAAAACATATAGGTACCAATGTGGCAGACATACATGACCAATGATGTTCAGAAGGTTGACAGATGTCTACATTTATTTATATATAGTGGACATGTTGGCTCATAACTTTTACAACACAAAAATACTATGTAACATAAACACATTTATGGTGTGTTTACACGTCCCGATATCGGCGTCCAACTCCTACCAAAAGTCACGAGGTTCGTGCGTTGGACCCGATATCGTTCGTGCGTTGTATGGTATAAATGACCAATACGGTGCACGAACGATGTGAAACCGATATCGGGGATCGAATGACCGTGCTATTCAACGGGCCGATATTGGAATGGTGGTTGGAGCAGGATCGTGCTGTGTAAACGTCCAACTACGATGTGCAGTACAACGTCCCCTATCCTCTCCATGTTAAATAGTCGTTCCTGGGTCGGCCGTACAAAGGGGCCGTAGACATCGTAGGGACGTTGTATGCCGATATCGCGCTGTTAACATCTCCTATGCGATCTTGGAATTCTGCCCCGAAAAAGCGAGCTCCCGCGGCGTTGGATACAATATCGGACCGACGTTGGGATGTGTAAACCCACCATCACATATATATTTAGGACTTCACAAATGTATCGTTATAACAAGTGTTTATTTGCGTGCACACGCGGGTAGATACATGCCTATACAACACAATGGCGACTTCAATGAGTCTCCTTGTTTAAATGTGTTTACTGAAAGGTTAATGAACAAACAAGTAAATAAGTCTACTGATCAAAGCACGGATCTTCATAGATGCCGCCTTTTCCATAACCAACGCCAGCCAATCGGAACTCAGTAGTGACAACCAATCGGGGGAGACGGGGTGCAGAAACAGCAACGCCAAGGCAAGCCTACGGGATTGTTTGCATGATCACAGAAATCATTAACGACATCATTATCGCGGTGTCACACACAACGATACAGCAGGTTGAAAGTTTGTGGATCGTTTGGATTTAGAACATGTTGATAAACCTGTCTACTCCGATCAATGATTTATCATTGTCGTATTGTGCTGTTACATGCAACATCGCACTTACGATGTCGTTTCAACGTCGTTCTAACCGTGACTTTTAAGTGATGTCGTAAAAGATGTCGTGCCATGTAACGGTACCTTAACACTGATTGTGGACACTAAACTTAGGTGTTCACTGACATCTGCATATGTAGACTTGCTCAGATTCTCAGCCAGAACAGTTGCCGAGTGTCAGGTCAGTGTCATTATTATTATTATTTATTTATATAGCGCCATTGGTTCCATGGCGCTTTACATGTGTAAGGACAGAACAAGGACGAGAACATAAATAACGACGAATAAATCTAATAGGTACATTAGGGCAGAGATCCTGTCCACATGGGCTCACAGTCTATAGGGGATGGGTGGGAGACAGTAGGAGGGGGAGAGGTGAGATGGTGCGGCGGATTAGGTCTCAGTGTGGGTTATAGGCTTGAAGGAAGGGGTGGGTCTTCAGGTATTTCTTGAAGGTTCCCAGGGTAGGGGAGTGTCTGATGTGGTGTGGAAGAGAATTACGGTGTATGGCAGATGCAAGAGAGAAGTCTTGTATGTGGTTGTGGGAGGTGGAGATGCGGGGGAGGTGGACGAGAAGTTCTTGAGAGGAGCGCAGATTGCGTGAGGGATGGTATCGGGTGACCAAATCGGAGATGTATGGAGGGGACAGGTTGTGGATGGCCTTGTATGTCAGGGTTAGGGTTTTGAACTGAGATCTCTGGGGAGTAGGGAGCCAGTGGAGTGCTTGTCAGAGGGGGGAGTAACGGGGCGACAGGTGGATGAGTCGGGCAGCGGAATTGAGGATGGTTCGGAGTAGTGCAAGGGAGGAAGCGAGGAGGCCGGTGAACAGGAAGTTGCAGTAGTCAAGGCGGGAGATAATGAGGGCGTGGACAAGCGTTTTGGCAGTGTCGTGGTCGAGGAAGGAGCGGATCCGTGAGATGTTTTTAAGCTGGAGGTGGCAGGAGGTGGCGAGGGCTGTTACGGCATTCAACACCGCTACCTGCGCCGGAACAAACGCACCCATATGGCCCAGCTACACACAGCACCAAAAGAGTGCAAGAAAAAACCACAATGACAGGTGCTGAAATTGTGGAAAATTAGTTAGTTTTAAACTACAGCAAATTGTGGGGTATTGGTTTGTCTTTTGGTCCAATACACGTAAGCTTGTGAGCCCCTACACGGCTCCCTACACATCACAAGTCCTATCCACTAAATTCTCATCTAAAGTGAGCAAAGGACACAAATAGAAAATAAATTTCTTACCCAGCAGATTCAGGTCAGACGACCATTACACTCAATGCTGTGTGCAGCTTTGCCCAGGTTATAACTGAGGCATTATGAATGCAAGACACTAGCCCCAATCACTAACAACCTCCTTTCTCAAAGAGGGAGTGACCACTAGTTGTCCTGCAAACACAATGGGTTCCACATAGAGCGCAGTTCACACAGGTTTGCACAGTGTATGCCCAGCCTCTTACATTAATCCCCGTCTCAGTAGACGGGCTGTTACGGCATTCAACACCGCTACCTGCGCCGGAACAAACGCACCCATATGGCCCAGCTACACACAGCAACAAAAGAGTGCAAGAAAAAAACACAATGACAGGTGCTGAAATTGTGGAAAATTAGTTAGTTTTAAACTACAGCAAATTTTGGGGTATTGGTTTGTCTTTTGGTCCAAAACACGTAAGCTTGTGAGCCCCTACACGGCTCCCCACACTGGTGTCTTGCATTCATAATGCCTCAGTTATAATTTCCACAATTTCAGCACCTGTCATTGTGTTTTTTAACGCCCTACTCCGTCCTCCGTGGTCAGTGCTGTCTTGAAGTCGATGAGTTACTGTTTGTACCAGGCGAGGTGCGTTGCGGAGTTGGATTTCTTCCATCTCCGTTCAGCTACCCTGGGCGTCCGTCGAAGTTTTTTGATGCTCGCGGTGAGCACGGGTTTTATTGTATGACAGAGGGGCGGCCTGGTCGAGGGCTGTGGCGAGAGTGGTGTGTTAGAGGGTGGCGGCAGTGTCAGCGTCATGAGAGGAGGCTAAGTCAGAGAGAGGAGGGACTCATCGAGTGAGTGGAAGTTAATGAGCTTGAGGTTTCTTCGGGGGTGAGGGAGTTTCCGGAGAGGGGGGAGCATGGTGGGGGGGGGAGAGGGCGGAGAAGGTCAGCAGGTTGTGGTCGGATAGGAGGGGGGTTGAGTTGTGTGAGGGCGGTGAGGGAACAGAGGCGGGTGAAGACGAGGTCTAGTGTGTGACCGTTGTTGTGTGTGGCTGAGGAGGACCATTGGGAGAGGCCGAAGGAGGAGGTGAGAGAGAGGAGCCTTGAGGCAGCAGCGTGGGGTTTATCAATGGGGATGTTGAAGTCGCCCATGATGATGGTGGGGATGTCGGAGGAGAGGAGGTAGAGAAGCCAGGTTGTGAAGTGGTCGAAGAAGGTGGATGAGGATCCTGGAGGGCGGTAGACGACAGTCAGTTGGAGGTTGCAGAAGGAGAAGGAGGGTAAGGAAGCAGAGGGGGGTGGTGTAATTGGGGTGGAAGGAGCAGGTGTTGGCGAGGAGTAGGCCAACACCTCCGCCGCGGGAGTTGTTGGGGCGGGGTGTGTGAGAGAGGGTGAGTCCGCCATAGGAGAGGGCGGCGGGGGAGGTTGTATCGGAGGGGGTGAGCCATGTTTCGGTGATGCCAAGGAAAGAGAGTTTTTTTGGTGATGACGAGGTCGTGGATGAAGGTGAGTTTATTGTATACTGAGTGGGCATTCCAGAGCGTGCCAGAAAGGGGGATTGCGGGAGGGGCGGCTTGGGGGATGGGTGTAAGGTTGCAGGGATTGCGGATGTTAATGGTGGGGAGTGGGCGTGTTCTAGGGGTGATTGTGGGGATGTGTTGGGGGGGACTGAGATTAGGGGAGATGTTGCCAGCAAGTAGGAGGAGGAGGGAGAGGGTCAGGAGGTGGGGGCATGACAGCTTGCGTGGCGGGCGGGCATGTTTGGAGATAAAGGCTTGGGTGTGGAGGAAGAGTTCAGAGGAGTGGGTGAGATGACTAGGTAGGATGGAGGGGGAGAGTGTTATTGTGTTGTCAGGAGGAGGGACAGAGGGGGGTTGTAGGAAGTGGAGTAGGACAGGAGTGAGTGTGAAGAGAAGGGAAAACATGGCATGGGGGTATAGGATTCAGTGGGAGTGAGAGGTGGAGCAGGGGGATGAGGTGCAGATGGGGAGTGTTGGTGGCGGGGGCGACAACAGCTGAGAGGAAGAGGTGCAGCCGGGGTTGGGATGGAGGCAGGGGACAGGAGGACAGGAGCAGCAGGAGGGGGTGAGATGGAGGCAGGGGTCTGGAACGACAGGGGACAGATGCAGCAGGGGGGGTGTGCAAAGCAGATGAGTGCTAATCAAGTCCAGGCAATCGCAAAGCAAATGGAGGCATACAGAGTCCAGCAGGTGAAGGAGGGTGATGCGGTGCAATCTGAGAACAGATGTGGGTACAATAGTAGGAATGAGATGCAGCCATTGATGAGATGCAGCCAGGGATGAGATGCAGCCGTGGATGGGATGCAGCCATGGATGGGATGCAGCCGTGGATGAGATGCAGATGCAGACGTGGATGAGATGCAGCCAGGGATGAGACGTAGTCAGGGATGAGATACAGCCAGGGATGAAATGCAGCTAGAAACGTGATGAAACCTCGGGTGAGATGCAGTCCGGGATGAGGTGCAGCCGTGGGTGAGATGGGGTGCAGGCAGGGGTGAAATGCAGCCAGGAATGCTTTGTGGAAGGAGGAGTTAATGGAGCGATGTTGGGGAGACTTCAGTTGGGGGCTGTCGGTGGGATGGGGCAGTGTCAGGCTTGTACGGTTGTGGCAAGTGGCGGTGACAGCGGGGCCGCTGGAGGGGGCATGGTGGAGTGGTGCTTGGGCCACTCAGCTGGTGGACCTGCTGTAAAATCCAGGGCAGGCTGTGAGTGACAGTCATGGGACCACTGCTTTAAGGTGAAGTGATGGTGTGGGAGCCATGGCCTCGGCGGCAGGAGTGGAGCTGGGGGCCGTTAGGCAGCCGGACCTGCTGGGTGTCCCAGGAGCGGGCTTAGGGTGATCACCACTGAACCACTATTGATGTGGGTCACGGTGGCAGGAACGGGGTCACAGAGGCAGGTTCAGGGAGTGGTGCTGTGGGCTGCTTGGCAGTTGGAGTTGCTGGAAGTCTTTGGAGCGGCTTGTAGGAGGGGAAGTTGTTTGATGGTTGAGAGCCGTGGTCGCAGGCCCCACACGTGGGGCAGCCACAGGGTCTAAGAAGACCTTCACAGTGAGCTGGGCTGGGGCCTCTTACCTGCCGGACCCACCATGGGTCGCAGGAGCGGCGGTGGCTGGCAGCCACAGGACCGTCATAGCAGGGAAGCCAGGGCCTGGGGAGCAGTCGGCAGGGAAGCGCCGGTGCTGGGAGTGTGCGGTCTCTGCTTCTGACCATGACACTCATGCTGTGCGCCTCGGGAGGAAGTCCTGGTGGAGCGGCAGTGAGTTGCACCGGGCACCGGCGAGATCGGGGGCGCAGACCCAGGTGGAGGGGCCGTGGGCCGCACAGTGGGAGCCAGGACCTGGGGAGCCGTCAGCAGGGAAGTGTCGATGCTGGGAGTGTGCAGTCTCCCGACCGTGACACTCATGCCGGGCGCTGTAGGAGGAGATCCAGATGGCAGTGGGGTCCTCCAGGTGAGTTGCAGACTCGGGTGCCGCTGGTGGGCCCGGGCACCAGCGAGGTCAGGGCCTCTGGTCCAGGTGGAGGGGCCACGGGACTCAGCTACTGGCCTCGCAGTGCGGCAAAGTGGCCCAGGTGGATGGTGGGGTGCTCGTTGGTGACAGTGGTGGGAATGAGTGTATAGTGGGAGGACAGGCTGGCTTGGATGCGGTGGATTGTGTCCAAGTGCCTGGAGCCTCTCTACACTCGTCTGTCACCCCCGGCGGCCAACTTATTATGTCATGCATTTTTTTCCTCACTAAGCATCCATATGACATGTGGGTGCCTGCCTAACATAAGTATGCAATGCTTTTTTAACATTACCTTTTACATCCGACAATATGTACATTAGGTAGTTAATAATAAAGAAAGCATATAAAGATATAAACAGATAGATGATAGATATCCTGCAGCTATATGATGTACCAATGAGTCAGTCGACGGGGTAGGGGGTACTCGGATACAGGGACAGGTGGTTACTTCTGTGGGGATCACGGCTGGTCGATTCCCAGTTCCGTGTCTTGGACCCTCAACAGCGGGGTGGGGATGATGATGATGATGATGGGGGGGAATAGTAACGTGACGCCACTTTTACTATAGGGTTACCAGCGCTGCGCCCAGCCGCTGAGGTGATATAAATGCAGCTTTGGTAGTACAGCTCCCCACAGGTGGAGCTTTACCTCAGGGCAGTGGGGTGGATGAGGGGAGTAGTAGTAGTGGTTCTGCTGTGAACGCTGCAGGCAGCGGCAGTGAAGCAGGCACACGCACACAATAGTCTCTGTTTCAGTACCTTTTTACTGATGTCCGGTAACAGGCACGGTCCAGGTGGGTAACCAGGTTTCGGTGCAGCTTGGGATGTTCACTTTGGAGAGTTGTGAGGCCTCCTCTGTTAGTGTGTGCGGTGATTGGGGTAAGTTCTGCCTGTAGCTAAACTTGCCACTCTTTCTCCCTCTCAGGGTACTACTCCACAACCGACAATGAGGACCTTGCTGTGGGGATCTCTATTCTCCTCTAAGGCCCCTGGCCCTATGCTTGGTCAGGTTCATTGTCTCTTGTGCGTTAACTTCAGGGGGACTAGATCCTCCTGGTTGGTCCGGGCTTTCTCTGCTACACTTTAGCTGAATAGCAACTTCGGACTTCGGTGTCCGGCTGGGCTCAAGGGATACCAGGTATGTTCCCTTCTTCTTTCTTCCTACTTCTTCCACTGGCCTCCGTCCCTCTTCCTAGGGTGTTGCACAGCTGAGTCAGCTTCCTGGTTCTGGGCCTAGCTTGGTCCCAGCAACCAGCTCATTCCAGTCCTTCCTTCTGTACTGTATCACTGGAACTAACGAACTAACTAACTCATTCCCTAAGGCCTGGATCTTTATAGGGGATCTGGCTTAAGGGCAGCCAATGGGGCTCCCCTTTCAGGCCTGGGGTGGAAGGTGTTGTATGCTGTGTGTGCCAAGGTGTACATCCCTGGGTCCTGTGGCAATCCCCCGCAGGGGTGCCACACCAACAGCCCTACATATTATATACACTTGCAGCCTTTAGTGCCTTTCATGTGCTATTGGACGAAAACAGCTTGTTGTTGAAATGTTGCCATCAGTGGCGTAACCTGAAGCTCATGGACCCCGATGCTAAAGCTTCAACAGGGCCCTCAACTATTGCAAATCTTTAATCAATAGCAGTAGTGCTTTTCTATTGGTCAAAGGATCTTTTGGGGCCCCCTAGACTCCAGGGCCCAGGTCCGATTGCACATGTTGTAGTTACACCCCTAGTTGCCATCTGTACCCTCTGCCAGATTAAAAGGCTTTGTTAACATCTTATAAGGAGTGCTGCAACATTAATTTATCATATGTATGGACAGCAATGAAGATTGACTCAGTTGATTTGCACCCTGATTTATAACTGTGCTGCTCTAATTTTTTCTATCATCTATCTATCTATCTATCTATCTATCTATCTATCTATCTATCTATCTATCTATCTAATAATCCAAAAAATGGACTGCAGCACTCCTTAGTAGAGGTTAAAGATGGGCCATCAGGGGAACTTTCCAACATTTCAGCCCTGGCTTTTTTGCTGAAACGTTGCAAAGTTACTATGCAGTCCATTTTTTTGGATTATCAGACAGAGCAAGTAAGGGTGGAAACACCCTATCCTACTTACATTCGTTTCTCTCGGACGAGGCTCGGATCAGTGACTCTGAACGGCCTCTCCATCTCTGGGCGGTAGTGTGGTGCTGCACAAAAACACAAGCAGCTGACACTCCCGTCCAGAGAGGGTCACCGATCCGAGTCTCATCCAAGAGACTCGCATGTAAGTGTGGCGCCCCACTGGTCGGGACATCACGGAGGGGTACTGAACCCAAACTAGTGAGTGTGGTATTCCTGTGACCAGGGGATTTGGATGCTAATCTGGGACCCTCATCACACACATTCACACACCTTGAGCCAGGGGATCAATTGGTTAACCTGTTACTAGGGAACTGATCCTGGTAGGAGTAGCTTAGGTTGGTAGTGAAGAGCGGGAAAAGGAGGGAGCCAGATCGTGAGGAGAGCTGAAGAGAGGGGACCCTGCAAGTGGCGCAGTGGAGGACACCTGAAGAGAGGTGGCCCAGACAGAAGGGGGATCCCCAGGTGTCAGCTAACACCCTAATCTGGACCGGAACGATACCAAGCTCGGAGGGACCCAGTCCAGCAACCAAGGACTGGCTCAGAGAGCGGTGCAGGAGTTCATCCCTGAGCCGCCAAGCCGGAGGGACGCAAGCTGCCTTAGGGAGTCACGACCAATCCTTGCACACATCCCCAAATATGTGTAGGATTAAGGAACCATGCAACTAGGAAGACTCCGTCAGGATCCATGGGGACCAGCAAAGGGCTCTGTGCAGGGAAGCGCTAGGAGGGTACAGGAGTAGAGAGCGCAGGGCAAGGACAGAGGGAGAAACTGGCAGGTACACCACTGAGGGACTCGAGGAGACATTCCATCCTCCTGTGACTACCCAAGCCAGCTACCCCTGACTGTGTAATACCTGATAGCTGCCTGAAGCTACCAGCAAACCCGTGCAGGGCCTAAACAGTGTGTGTCATTTACATCGTGCCGGAGGAAACACATTCCAGTCTCCTCAGCATAGACAGCATCAGCATCCAGCCTGCAGAGCCGCCTCTCTGTGTAAATCTCTATTCATCCATCACTGCCCCAGGGACCCCGCTCCACCTACAGGGAGCGTTATCATGTAGCTGCAGCATCACCATCCCCAGAAGTCTGAAAGCAGCGCCGGTATCATTGCCGGGTACTGAAGGTGGCGTCACAAACACTTTAATTTATTTTTATTTTCATTTGTTTTGCCATCTTTCAGCGACCACCAGGGCCACGGGCTCGGGCAAGCCACCCGTGACATCCCCCATTGCAACCGCCCGAAACCTGGTACACCCAGGGCCCTGGGGTGGGTCATAAGTAGGATAGTGTGTTTGTACCCTAAAAGGTTTGCTTGGAGTGAATTGCACCCGCATGCCAGCTGTGCTGCTCAAGTTTTTTGCTTCTATCTATCTATCTATCTATCTATCTATCTATCTATCTATGTATCTATCATCTCTCTAGATAACATTACCTTATTAAAATATTTACTTAATTGATATATTAAAATTAGAGGTATTTAACACAGGGATTCTCTAGGGCCCTACAGCAGCATAACAAAGGGCCTAACAGTAATTTGTATACTAAGCCCTCCATAGCCAGCTCCGGTGCCAAGACAAATTATAATAATAAAAAATTTCCTTATTAAAATATGACAACTAGCTTAAAATGTACATAGTTATTAGAGTATGTAAAAGATTACATTAATAACTGATTGCATATGCATGAGATACGCATGTCTGTGTGCTGTTCGTTATTTTTATCACTCCTGTTGACTTGCATTGGTTTTACTCAACCATACACATGTTGCAATTTTTTCCTCTACCTGTTTCCTGCTGAGGAAACTTTCATAGGTGGATATTGCCTTATTGTTTAACATTGATGGGAGTTCAACCCAATTTTTTCAGATTTTGCTCGTCGACTTTAACTGCTGATGTGACTGAACCTTAACATTTAAAATGACCTGCTTAAAGACTGCTAAGGCCCCCTTCACATCACGTTTTTTTTTTTTCTGTCCGTGGGGATCCTGTTTTTTGCAGAACCAAATGGACAGGTCCGGATGTGAACACCAGATACCATTTCTGTGTCTGGATTTTGAGGGATCCGAACACAGAAAGAGTTGCGAGGAGCCGAGCCTACAAAGCACAGGAAAGCAGGGCTGTAATTTCACTTTCGCAATGTATCTACATACATTGCAAAAGTGAAATAAAAGAAAGCAATGGTTACAAATAAAAAAAATGCTCACCTCTCCGCCAAGTGTCCCGTGATTCACAGCGTCCACCTCCGATTGCTGCAGAACCTTATCAGCTGACTGGACAGGGCAGTGCAACCCGATCAGCTGATGTGTCACATGACAGCATCAGCTGAGTGGTTTAAATCGCTCGCCCGCCAATCGGCAGTCTCCGATTTTGGGGACGTGAAAAAAGTGGACTCAATCAGATCCCTGCACACACGTATGGCCATTAACGACCAATCTGTGCCCATCCGTGCCCATAGGGCCCCTTTACACACGGCTACATTTCTAGGGTGGCTACAGGTAACTTACTGGTTGCAGTGAAATCATGGAGAGATTATTCCATTTGTACACAGCAACAAGATAGAACCTTGTCTCCATGATTTCACTGCAACCAGTAAGTTACCTGGTGACAAGCTACAAATGTAGCTGTGTGTAAAGGGCCCCATAGTGATACATTGAGGCCAAATCGGATCCGTGGCTATTTGTTTTACAATGGATAGCCATGGATCCCAAAAAAATGTGATGTCAAGGGGCCTAAACTATCCTATTATATTTAACAACAAAACAGTTTTAGATATAATCCGTTTTGGCTTTATTTACTGTTGATTAAAAGTTGCAACAGATTTCACAAGAGGATACAAATTCAAGTGACAGAAAGGGAGAGTTAATTGTGTGTGTATTGCTGGGTGTACATGACACCTCGATTTGCTATCGTAGTAACAGCAAAAGTTCACCCTTATTAAAGCAATGCTTCCCTTGTTTTTATACTTGTTCACAGAGCGTAACTGCTGACTCTTGTATACTAGCAACATTACACAACTCCACTGCTTATTATACTGTACAGTAAGGTAATTGTAGACATGTAACTACAGATTGAAGGTACATATTTGTGTTTGTACATATTTAAATAACTAGCTAATAAAATACATATTTACAGGGGGTTAAAAAAACATTGAACACATCACCAATTTTATAAGTCAATATATTTCTACAGGCGCTATTCACATGGATTTCTCACCAGATGTTGGTAACAAACCATTCGATGAACACACAAAGAATTTAAATTATAGTTGTCCATAAATTATGTGTAATGATTTGAAATTACATGGGGAAAAAGTTCTGAACACTCTTAGTGAAATTTAATACTTTGTACAAACGTCGTTGATGGTGATGACAGCTTCAAGATTGTTGCATGCATTGCCCAGGTGTGAACTTAGCCCATTCTTCCACACAAACATTCTTCAAATCTTGAAGCTTCTGTGGGCTCCTTCTATGGCTCTGAGCTTTAGCTCCTATAATGTTTTTCTGTTTGATTCTAGTCTGTTAAACCGGTTGATATTATATTTCACTAAGTGGCTGGATTGCTTTCTAATTTACTGAGAGTTTCAGCTGATGTCATTACTTTCCATTGGTTTTTGCGCATTTTTTTGGTGTGTGTGTTCAATACTTTTTTCCAGTGTCTTTGTCATCACTACACATAGCTTAATTTATGGAGACTTTGTGAGGGCGAAATGTTGCACCACTGTAGGCCACAGTAAAAGGTGCCCATTTTCTTAATTTTTGGACCATAAGAGTTTACAACTCTACTTTACAGAAAGCATTACCTAGTGACTGGAGATGGGAAAGGACTCTGCCATATAAACTGTGCTCCAACATGAAATGGTGATTTCAGATGACTTATGTACTGACCATCCCCTCGATATAATGTATGGTAATTCATAGGATGTCAAAGCTGCATGGCACTATGAGGGAGGCTGGGAATTTCAGTAAAATTTGACTGAAACTCAATCCTTTGGGGATCAGTTTGTGTATCTCTAATAGAAATTCCTCTCTCAAACACATAATAATGCAATATCGTGAGTGAATAAATACATATGTAATGTGCTAAAAGACATTTATATAGAGGGAGGTCGCACTCACTAGTCACGTTCTGGCCAAGAGTAGTATGCATATCGCATACTCGAGGTCTTATGTACCTTGCTCTGGAACCTGTGAAACCTTGCTGCATACGTTGTGTGTGCTGGAGAATTCCTAAGTTTGCAGACACATAGAATAACTGCAGACCTATCCTTGTAGACTGGACAACCCTTTCAAGTAAATTTATTTTGCTAAACTAGAGATAACCAAGAATCAGCACATGCATAAAGGTAGCAATGAAATACACATGGCAAATGGTCAAAAAGTGTATAAACAACATATGGTAAACCAGCTTGTTATGGTTCTTATAAAAACACTGTACAACTAACTTCAACATGTGAGTCATGCATAGAACATGCACCAGTATGCCAAGCTTTAAAGCCGCCACCAGGTTATGACCATTATCGCAGATGGCCAGACCTAATTGGAGGTTCAGTGGGGAGAACCATTGATTAGCCTTTCCTTCATCCCTTGCAACAGCTCTGATGCAGTGGGTGGTTAATGACCTAAACAGATGATCTCCAGAAGAGCATGTTGCCGCTTCATCGATGCACTGCTACAGCGATCCCAGACTGGGAGTGATTGGGAGGGTAATTCAACAGAGGATGAAGAGCAGAAGGAGGGAAGAAAGGAACCAGCATATGAGTAGGGATGGGCGAGTCTACTCGCTAGGACTCGGGACTCGGCGATTCTGAAGGTACTCGCAGGACTCGTTACTCGGCGAATCTCCCAGCTTGGACTCGCACAGTGACGAGTCCAATGGAATTCAATGTCAATAAGCTTGACTCTTCACAGATACCCGCTGTCAGCAGCGAGTCTGAGCGAGTCTACGATTCCGAGTCCTACGAGTCTACGATTCCGAGTCCTGTATACTGTATTCAGGAGTCGGACTCTCGAATACAGAATCTGTTATGTTCCGAGTCAGCACAGCGTGCGTGTTAGGTCAGAAAACTTGTGAAGATAGCCAATCATAGTCAGTAATGGCATAGCAAAGTTGGTTGTGTCAGGACTATGATTGGCTGCTGTCCATCGTGATGCCTATGTCATGTATGACAGGCAAGGCAGTATATAAGGCTTGTCCCCGCCATTTTGGCCACATTCCTGAGACGATCTGACCTAGTATAGGGAGAGAGAGATATATGCTGGAGCAGATCAGGGATTGTCAGTGTAGGGAAGATTCCTTATATTAACCCAAAAAGCTCTTCTGAGAGCTAGGAGGAGGACAGAGTAGTGCTGTGTAGGCAGGCAGGCAGGCAGGCAGGGAGGGAAGGAAGGAGAAGCCTTAGAGTGCACACAGGACGGACCTCATAGCTTAGCTTACTCACTCAGCTTTGCTAACAGCTGCAGTCAGAGGCTTAGCTGAGGTGCTGTTTCCTTTTTGTTTTTGCACCAGATCGATTTTTGTTCCTAATAAGCCATAGAGTGTTATTTTTTCTGTGGCAGACCAGTGCGTTGCTGCTAGCACGTACACCACCTTAGGGAGTGTAGTGCGCGGCTTCACTGCCAAGTGTGAGCGCGCACACTTACCCCGCCAGCAAGTGACGCATACAGCAACACCAAACCACATCTCGGTGGCTGTGCGCACTTAAAACCAATTTTTTTAGGGAGTGTAGTGTGCGGCTTCACTGCCAAGTGTGAGCGCGCACACTTACCCCGCCAGCAAGTGACGCATACAGCAACACCAAACCACATCTCGGTGGCTGTGCGCACTTAAAATCAATTTTTTTAGGGAGTGTAGTGTGCGGCTTCACTGCCAAGTGTGAGCGCGCACACTTACCCCGCCAGCAAGTGACGCATACAGCAACACCAAACCACATCTCGGTGGCTGTGCGCACTTAAAACCAATTTTTTTAGGGAGTGTAGTGTGCGGCTTCACTGCCAAGTTTGAGCGCGCACACTTACCCCGCCAGCAAGTGACGCATACAGCAACACCAAACCACATCTCGGTGGCTGTGCGCACTTAAAACCAATTTTTTTAGGGAGTGTAGTGTGCGGCTTCACTGCCAAGTGTGAGCGCGCACACTTACCCCGCCAGCAAGTGACGCATACAGCAACACCAAACCACATCTCGGTGGCTGTGCGCACTTAAAACCAATTTTTTTAGGGAGTGTAGTGTGCGGCTTCACTGCCAAGTGTGAGCGCGCACACTTACCCCGCCAGCAAGTGACGCATACAGCAACACCAAACCACATCTCGGTGGCTGTGCGCACTTAAAACCAATTTTTTTAGGGAGTGTAGTGTGCGGCTTCACTGCGAAGTGTGAGCGCGCACACTTACCCCGCCAGCAAGTGACGCATACAGCAACACCAAACCACATCTCGGTGGCTGTGCGCACTTAAAATCAATTTTTTTAGGGAGTGTAGTGTGCGGCTTCACTGCCAAGTGTGAGCGTGCACACTTACCCCGCCAGCAAGTGACGCATACAGCAACACCAAACCACATCTCGGTGGCTGTGCGCACTTAAAACCAATTTTTTTAGGGAGTGTAGTGTGCGGCTTCACTGCCAAGTGTGAGCGCGCACACTTACCCCGCCAGCAAGTGACGCATACAGCAACACCAAACCACATCTCGGTGGCTGTGCGCACTTAAAACCAATTTTTTTAGGGAGTGTAGTGTGCGGCTTCACTGCCAAGTGTGAGCGCGCACACTTACCCCGCCAGCAAGTGACGCATACAGCAACACCTAACTCCAACTCGGTGACTGTGCATTCGTCAACAATGTCTCAAAAAAAAACAATTACCAAAAAGGATGTTGCAAAGGGACAGGGACGAGGTCGTGGCCGCAGCAGTCTTGCCCAAGAAGGCACTGGTACAAGTACACAGCCTAGGATTGATAGAACATCCTTTTTTCTTCCTAGAAATCCCAGTACTCAAAAAAAACGTGTGTTGAGGCCGGATGAGCATGACAAGATAACATCTTGGATGGCTCAGACGCCCTCGACCACTGGTTCTTGCAGTACGCAATCATCCGTGGCAAGACATTCTAGTGTCGCTACAGACAATGCAGCGCCATCCAATCCTCAAAGTCTTCCTATTGCCTCAACCCATCGGCAGCCAGAGGAAAATTTGGATATGGACCTTGGTCACTCCGATGACTTATTCGGTTCTTATCAAGGGGTTTCTTTGTCACTGCCTGACGAGATACTTGAAGTAGACGAAATGTCTACTCATGGCCAAAGTTTGGAAGCACCTCGTCCTGAAGAAAGACACTTTCACGAAATGCAAACAGTATCTCAGGAGGTGGATGATGATGAGGATGATGAGACACACATCTCATCTGGCCAGCCAGCTCAGTCAGTTTATCCAGAATCCTTTGAACTGGAAGGGGTGGATGATGACACCACAGATCCTACCTGGATTGCTGAATTGCATAGCCAAGAGAGCAGCCAGGAGGACGAAAGTGGCTATGTACCACTGGCAAAATCACAAAGGCGTACTGTCTCCAGAACACAAACTGTGAGAACAGTTGCCCAAATAGCGTCAACTGTGGCACAAACTGTTCCAACTGTTGCACAAACTGCAAACACAGTTGCCCAAAATGTGTCCACAGTTGGTGTTGAACAGAGTCATCCTCCTCTTCCTCCAATTAAAAATAAAGGACGAACAGCCAGTGTGTGGCAATTTTTTAAGGATAGCCCAACAGTACCAAATATGGTTATCTGTAAGATGTGCCAGGCAAGGCTAAGCAGAGGCACGGTAAAAGGAAACCAGAGCACCAGCAGTATGCGCAAGCATATGTCTCTTAAGCACCCAATTCAGTGGGCGCCCTATCAGGGTTCAAAATCAGTGCCTTCTGATCCCAACACTTCCAGGCCACCTCAGATCCATCCTTCACCAGCAAGTGTTCAGGCTTCAGCTCCTGCTCAAGCGTACTCCTCCCAAGGTACTTTACAAGACAGACATGACAGTAGTCAATCCTCTTGTCAGTTTGGTCCAAACGTGCAGTTGTCTGTGCCACAGCTGTATGAAAGACAGCGGAAGTTCCAACCGACACACCCATATTCCCAAAAAGTGACTGCGAAAATAGCCAAGTTGTTAGCTGTGGAAATGTTGCCGTTTAGGCTTGTGGGTACAGAGTCTTTTCGGGAGTTGATGGCTGAGGCAGCACCACGATACTCTGTACCCAGCCGCTACTTTTTCTCACGTAGTGCCGTTCCCGCCTTACACCAGCACGTGTTAACAACTTAAAACGTGCTTTAACAAATGCTGTCACCGCAAAAGTCCACCTAACAACGGACACGTGGACAAGTAGTTGTGGACAGGGCAGATACATTTCACTAACGGCTCACTGGATTAACCTGGTGGAGAGTGTCCCAACTTCTAAAACTGTACCATCTGACATACTACCAACTCCACGAATAGCGGGCCCAACATCATTCTGGGTGTCTGCCTCCTCATATATGTCCAGTGCCCAATCTGCTTCTGCCACTTCCTTGTCCACTGCTGAGCCTCCCGCACCATCACTTCCGAGTTGGGAGCTTTGCAGTACTGCTTCTGCAAGGCGACAACAGGCTCTTCTGAAGCTTATCTGCCTAGGTGACACACGTCACACTGCAACAGAGTTGTGGAAAGGTCTCAAGCAACAGACCGATGAGTGGCTGGCCCCACTGGAACTACAACCAGGTCTAGTTGTGAGCGATAATGGTGCAAACCTTGTGGCGGCAATAAAGCACGGTAAACTTGTACATGTGCCTTGCATGGCTCACGTCCTGAACCTGGTAGTTCAGAAATTCCTCAAAATATACCCAGAGTTATCTGAGCTACTGGATAAGGTGAGGCGAATTTGCGCCCACTTTAGACATTCGTCCACAGCAGCTGCAAGTCTTTCAGCCCTTCAAATCCAACTTAACTTGCCGAAACACAGGCTAATTTGCGACATGCCTACGCGATGGAACTCCACCTTCCATATGTTGGCAAGGTTTAATGAGCAGCAGAAGGCAATAGCGGAATTTCAGCTGCAACATGCCCGTCAACCCGGAAGTCATACCACACACATCAGTACTTTCGAGTGGGTCTGGATCGCTGACCTTTGCGAGTTGCTGGATAACTTCGAATACTGCACCAAACTTGTCAGTGGGGATCAGTCGATTATCAGTCTCACCATCCCCATGCTCTGCCTGCTCCAAGAATCCCTAATGAATCTCAAAACAGATGCTTTGAGAGCACAGCGGA
Organism: Allobates femoralis; assembly: GCA_033576535.1. Lineage (NCBI taxonomy): Eukaryota > Metazoa > Chordata > Amphibia > Anura > Aromobatidae > Allobates > Allobates femoralis. The sequence goes on along the minus strand of JARQOC010000002.1, from coordinate 555,720,833 downwards.
TGGCTATGGAGCCAGAATTGAACATCGCTGATCCTAGCAACCCAAGCCAATATCAGCAGGCTACATTGGTTCAGGAAGATGGTGATGAGGGTGATGATGAAGAAGATTTATTTTTCTCTGGTACTGATGTGAACCCTGATGGGACTCCCAACCCTACGTTTATGTCGTTACAGCATGGGTGGGCTGAAGAGGAGGAGGCGGACACCGATTTAGAGGCCACGACGCGTAGTGATCTTCATTCTGTTGTAACCGAGGAGATGAGTCTTTGCAGCTTAGCACACATGGCTGAAGTAATGTGTCAATGTGTCTCCAAAGATCCACGCGTCATACACATCTATGACAGCGACCTCTACTGGTTGTCAACGTTTTTGGACCCACGGTACAAAGACAAATTTCAGTCGCTGCTGTCGCACTCATCCAGGGGCTTAACGATGGATAATGTAAAGAGGGTTCTTCTTGATATTTTGCTGGCAATATCACCGTCTGAATCCGCTATACATCGAAGAACCAGCTCTTTGCAACAGCAGCCTTTGGTTGGGACACAAACGCCATCAATGACAAGAAGAGGTGGGGGTAAGATGTCCGCCAACTGGGCGATGTTCAACAGACCTTCCAATCAAGAACGGAATTTGCCTACGGTCACCTTGAGTAGGAGACAACAATTGTCCAACATGGTGCAGCAGTATCTCAGTGACAGTACCAGCTTCCTAACCGACCCTTCTGTACCCTTTAATTACTGGGTTTCCAAGCTGCACACTTGGACTGAGCTGTCATTGTATGCCTTGGAGGTGCTGGCATGCCCAGCTGCTAGTGTGACATCAGAGCGTGTTTTCAGTGCCGCTGGGGGTATAGTCACTGATAGAAGGTCCCGCCTCACCACAGAAAATGCCGACAGGCTCACTCTAATTAAATTCAACAAGGATTGGATATCATCACAGTTCCTAAGCCCTCCAGACGACAGTACACAATCCTAGATTAACCTAATCATAATTTATATGATTGGGAGATTGCGCTGTTAACAATATGCCCATTTTGGACAGGAATTAATGACATGTCCCTTAGCTCTGTTGATTTCATTAGGCACCCAGTCCAAGCAATAATATGCTATGGGCCAAGCGCCCTGCTTTATGTAAAAAAAATACTTTATTAAGCCCTTTGGGCTAATTTTTTGAGGCACCAAGCCTAGGCCTGCATAGTGGGCCTTGCTTGTTCTATGCACATAGTCCAAGCAATAATATGCTATGGGCCAAGCGCCCTGCTTTATTTAAAAATAGACTTTATTAAGCCCTTTGGGCTAATTTTTTGAGCCACCCAGGCTAACAAGCTTATCATGGTTTTGGAGACACCCTGGCTAACAAGCTTTTCATGGCCCTTAGGCCTGCATTTATACCAAAAATGGCAAACAGCCCCTTGGGCTAATTTTTTGAGCCACCCAGGCTAACAAGCTTATCATGGTTTTGGAGACACCTTGGCTAACAAGCTTTTCATGGCCCTTAGGCCTACATTTATACCAAAAATGCCAGACAGCCCCTTGGGCTAATTTTTTGAGCCACCCAGGCTAACAAGCTTATCACGGTTTTGGAGACACCCTGGCTAACAAGCTTTTCATGGTTTTGGAGACACCCAGGCTAACAAGCTTATCATGGCCCTTAGGCCTGCATTTATACCCAAAATGAAAAACAGCCCCTTGGGCTAATTTTTCGAGGCACCAAGCCTATGCCTGCATCGTGGGCGTTGCTTGTACTATCATCCTGCTGGAGCCTGGTGAAGGGTCCCACTGTACGCTCCATAGAAAACGCGTAGACGCGATGTGTAGCATGTAGACGTCCCAGCCTCTCACATGTGTGTTCATAGTCTTGTTGCCATAGCGAGGCATAAAGTAACCCCCCAAACACAGGCACTGTTTATTTGTCAGCAACAGTTGTATGTGGAGTCATGATTTGACACTTAGTAACCAAGGTGACTTCATGCGCCATGCGGGCCGTAAAGTACTTGCTAATGATGCTCTCTCCCCTGTCCCCCACGCCAAATGTCTCGGGGTAATCCTTGACTCCTCCCTCTCCTTCAAGCCCCACCTGTAGTCCCTAACCAAGTCCCTGTGACTCCAACTCAAAAATATTTAACCAATTCGCTCGTTCCTCAATCCTGACACTGTTGAAACACTCATAAATGCCCTCATCATCTCCCGCCTTGACTACTGCAACCTCCTTCGCACAGGCCTCCCTGCCAACTCTCTTGCACCTCTCCAATCTATACTAAACTCTGCTGCCCGACTAATCCATCTGTCCTCACGCTACTCCCCTGCCTACCCCCTCTGCCAAGCCCTTCACTGGCCCCTCCGCCCCACAGAGAGCTCACTTTAAAACACTGACCATGACATTCAAAGCCTTACACAACCTATCCCCACCATACATCTCCGACATGATCTCCCGATACCATCCCTCACGCAACCTGCTTTCATCCCAAGAACTTGTCCTACACTCCCCCCTCATCTCCTCTTCCCACAACCGCATACAGGATTTCTCCCGGTCATCCGCCATGCTCTGGAACTCCCTGCCCCACCTCATCAGTCTGTCGCCTACCCTGTGAACCTTCAAGAGACACCTAAAGACTCACCTCTTCCGACAGGCCTACAACCTGCCATGAGACCCCGCTACACGCCCCACGACCGACACCTTCCCCACCCTATTGTATCCCCACCCACCCCTCGTAGAATGTGAGCCCACGCGTACAGGGTCCTCTACTCTTGTACCTGTATGACCTTATTGTCTATGTTTATTGTACTTGTCCTTGTCTACCTTTTCCTCATGTAAAGCGCCATGGAACCTATCGGCGCTATATAAATAAATAATAATTATAATAATGATGATGACTTGAAGCCCACCCACAAAAAAAACTACACATCCATTCCTTGAAAAAAGACAGACACAAAGCTGTTTTTTAAAACTGTGTTTCAAAAACAAAATGGCAGCACTGGTTGGACATTGTGACCATATGAAAGGACACACCCCCAACCAATATCACCCGCTTTTCCATTTTGCGGATACATATATAGAAAGAAAGAAGAAGAAAAATCAGAGCAATTGAACATTTTGCTCAAGATAACAAAAAAATGTAAAATAAAAATAAAGTATTTAAAGAACAAATGGAGCCCTACAGGTCCTGGTAGGTGGGCTGTCCATCTTCTAAAAGGTCAAGGGTCCCATGTATGGCCTGGGCTAACCCTTGAGGGTGGATCCTCTGCTGAGGTGTAGGGAACGCTGGTAGGTCCCTGTTAGGTGGCCACTGGCAGTGAGGCAAAGGAGGTATAGCCCTGTGGGGTGGCACATGGCTGTCCCGGGGTGAGGCCTGCCTAGCCTGTTAGAGGCCGATAGTTTCCACCCATCCAAATACTCAAAAACCTCACCTGGGTGGTTATTGGGCTGACAGGCTTCAAGCACTATCTGTAATGCTGACCTTGCCCGCAGTAGCCTGTCAAATGGAATATTATCCATGAATGGTATTATACTGCGGGCAAAGTCAGCATTACTCTGTTTTAAAATAGAAAGAGGTGACCCCGGAATTAGACCATAAGCTGGCCCTGGCGCTCGTGGCGGCGGTGGTGGTGCTGGCCCTGCCGCTGGTGGCGGCGGTGGTGGTGCTGGCCCTGCCGCTGGTGGCGGCGGTGGTGGTGGTGGTGGCGGCGACGGCGGGTGGTGGTGATGGCCCTGCCGCTGGTGGCGGCGGTGGTGGTGCTGGCCCTGCCGCTGGTGGCGGCGGTGGTGGTGCTGGCCCTGCCGCTGGTGGCAGCGGTGGTGGTGCTGGCCCTGCCGCTGGTGGCGGTGGTGGTGGTGGTGGCGGCGACGGCGGTGGTGGTGATGGCCCTGCCGCTGGTGGTGGCGGTGGTGGTGGTGGTGGTGGTGGCGGCGACGGCGGTGGTGGTGGTGGCGGCGGCCGTGGTGGTGGTGGTGGGTTTTCTCCACGCCGCCTTCTGTTTGGAGGTGGAGGGTTAGCTGCACGCCGCCCTCTGTAGTAAGCTTCTCTGTGGGTAAAGTAACAAAAAATTTGGTGAATGCATTGCATTTGGAAACAAAAACATAGGTCAAACATTAAGTTGCACACTTTTTAGACTCTGTGTATCTGTGTATTCTTAATCAGATATTTTTTATTATTATTAAAGAATAACCAACTGTACATAACATAAAGGAATACGTGACTTGGTTTGCTAATTCCATAATAATACATAATTTTTCCCCCCCTTATTACCACCCACCCCCCCATCCCATCTAATCTAGACGATCAATAACACCAATGGTTCACATGAAAAAAACGTCCCCCTGACTTCACTTTTAACTTTACATACTTAATTTACAAAACTTTTAGCTTATATCATCTATATAAACCAGGGAAGGGGTTGAAACGTATACAATATATATATAATCTATTTATATAATCGGGAGTTTGAAATTCGGGCACTGTAGCCGAATCCCAAACTCCTTAGCGTCACTGCGAGCAGAGACGCGTATGCGCTTTCGCGAGCCGCAGACGCTTAACTCACACAGCCGCTATAGCGTTTTCGAGAGCGGCCTCGCGCCCTCCGCTCCCAGCAAGACCTGCGCCCCTGACAGCGCCCCATCCGCCCCGGCATGCTGGCATTTGTACTTACCCCGTCTGTGCACCCACAGGTCTTAGCAGATCACTGATGCTGACAGCGGGGGGGACAACACAGACAATCAAATCAGGAGGAGGTCAGTGTCAGGAGGAGATGACAGCCGCCCGCCGGGGCCTGTGACACTGCAGAGGTCACAGTGGGGCTGTGTGTGCGGACAACGAGGAGGCCGGGGGCTACGGACGTACCGGACACGTCCTCTGCTCCCGGAGATCTGCCTTGGGTCCGCGCTCGCAGCATATCTGACGCAGGAGCCGCGCTCACCCCGCCTACACCACGCCCTCTGCCAAACAACCCACACCTCTCACTGCCCTCCTACAGCTAACCACACCCCATGTTTACCTTTGCCATGATGTCATTCAGCTGCGGCCGCTATCTTTAATAAGGTCAGTAATGATGGCAGTAATTGGATCTCTGCTCCCTCTAGGCCGCCACAACACTGTAGCACCATCTATTAACCCTATTCTCATCACCTATATACTCTGCTACCCACAGAGCCGCCTGTATACTCTGCTACCCACAGAGCCGCCTGTATACTCTGCTACCCACAGAGCGGCCTGTATACTCTGCTACCCACAGAGCCGCCTGTATACTCTGCTACCCACAGAGCCGTCTGTATACTCTGCTACCTCAGACCCGCCTGTATACTCTACTACCCACAGAGCGGCCTGTATACTCTGCTACCCACAGAGCCGTCTGTATACTCTGCTACCTCAGACCCGCCTGTATACTCTGCTACCCACAGAGCGGCCTGTATACTCTGCTACCCACAGAGCCGTCTGTATACTCTGCTACCTCAGACCCGCCTGTATACTCTGCTACCCACAGAGCGGCCTGTATACTCTGCTACCCACAGAGCCGTCTGTATACTCTGCTACCTCAGACCCGCCTGTATACTCTGCTACCCACAGAGCGGCCTGTATACTCTGCTACCCACAGAGCCGTCTGTATACTCTGCTACCTCAGACCCGCCTGTATACTCTGCTACCCACAGAGCGGCCTGTATACTCTGCTACCCACAGAGCCGTCTGTATACTCTGCTACCTCAGACCCGCCTGTATACTCTGCTACCCACAGAGCCACCTGTATACTCTGCTACCCACAGAGCCGAATTGGAACCTAATGTATATATTAATAAATAATAATAATTGTACACAACAGTGCTGCAGACACATACCTTGGCATACGGGCCACCGGGTGAAGGAAGGACAGCCGGTCGTAGAAATGGTAGTGGGTCAGCAATGGAGCTGCTCCCGGTTCTCACTCCGAGTACTGCTTCTTATGCTGGTCCCGGCAACTCCTCCACCGTTTTTTAAGATGGTCAACTGTGAAATGATTTCAAACCGGGTTTAGAGATGTGTAATATTTGAAACACCAAAAGTATGTGTACAAATCAACAATAACATTTTATTCATGTTGTGTGTGTAATGTGTATACAAGGCACAGTGACACGACAGTGTGGAACATCATCAACAGCATTACGGACATTGAGCTCACGTGGCCACAATCACAAATGAGGCAGGACACATGTCAACGCATAGAGAATGTAATAGTGCGGGCACCAGACTCTGGTCATTAGTGGTATTTATATACACCCAACCCCTTGGCCGTAAGAGCCAGGAGGATCAGACCTTAAACTAAGTGTACTGTTGTGACCCCATCCAAATGATAACACATTCAGGGTCCTGTATACCCTGCTATGGGGGCCCTGTATTCCCACTGCTGGGTGCCCTGTATACCCACTGGGGCACTGTCTACCCACTGCTGGGGGCCCTGTATACCCACTGCTGGGGGGGCCTGTACACACACTGAGGGCCCTGTATACAGGGACTGACTGGCACCCTACAGTTTGGGTGGCAACCCTCCCTCACCGGCCCGACACAGGTGAGGACGGGGGGGTGGGTGGGGGGTGATGACTGGCGGCCGCCTCACAGTCACCGCAGCTCCCGCAGTCTCCTAGGGCTCGCTCCCAGCCGCAGCCTCGCGCTCCTCACAGCCGCAGCCGCACGCCACTCACAGACGCTCACTCCCGGACGCAGCCGCGCGCTGATGACGTCATCGCGCGGCCAGGAGCTTCCGTTTCCGCCTGCTGCTTCAGGGACATGCGGATGATTCATGCTCCTGCAGCCGCATGACCCGTGGCACCTGGGCCAGTCCGCCCCTGCCTGTATACCACAATATGGGGGCATGTATACCCATCTGGGGGCCTGTATACTCTGCAGGGGGAGATGTATACTCTGCTGGGGGGCTGTCTACCAGTGATAGCCGCTGTATACCAGGATGGCGGTCAATATGTTTTCACAGTTTTTGGGGGCAAAAATAGGGGGGTCGGCTTATACACGGGTCGGCTTATACACGAGTATATATACAGTAAATGCAATATATAACGTGTGAACTCATTTAAACTACTTAGATTGTTCTGTTCCTCATGGTCACTCCGATGGAACGCAGGGAACATCTCTTGGGCGATCTCTCTCCAGGCTGTATTAATTTGGGTCGTATCCCCATAGTCAGGATCTGTAGGGAGCCATAGAAATGGACGAGCCTCCACAAGTTCAATAAGACGCAGTGTGTTCACCGTGCCACGGCCTGCTGCCATGATTGCACTGATGAATGGATTGCTCTGTGTGTGCGCCTGTCAGCGCGACTCGTTTCCTGTTTCCTTAAAGCATGGTGTGTGCTGGAGAATCGCTTCCCTCGCATCATCGGCTCCAAGCCTCCAAATAAGAGAAAAACCAGCGAGTTTGGACTCGCACACTTTCAGAGACACATCAGTGAGTTGTAAATGTCATTATTCGCTATTACTCGGTTCCCTATTCATTAACATTGGACTCGCTGGACTCGCAAGGAGTCCCGAGTACTTGACTTGGACTCGTTGGGGTTTTGCGATTCCGAGTCTTTTAGGACTCGCCCATCTCTACATATGAGGAGACTGAAATCCTGATGGAACTTGGGCCCGCTATTCTTGGTGTGGGTAAGATGTGTGATGTCCCAGGCTGTGACTCTGTCCCACCCTCCACCAGGTTCACCGAGTGTGCCATAAGAGAAATGTACCGTCCCTGTCCACAACAACTTGACCACGTGTTTGTTGTTAGGTGGACCTTCCCGGATAAGGCGTTCATCAGAGCACTGTTGATGTTGTTTAACACATGGTTGTGTAATAAGGGGACAGAACACCGGGCAAAAGACTGGTGGCTGGGATCCAAAGATTCTGGGGTAGCCACAGCCAAGAAGTCTCAGAAATACTCAGTTCCCACAAGCCAATGAGGCAACATTTCCAGGGCTAGCAATCTGGCAATGTGGGAATTTTTAGTGTTTGTGCCTGTGGGTGCATGGCTGGGTATTTAAGCTTCCTTTCCAACATCTGGGGCAGAGACAACTGCACACTTTGTTTTTACAATGAAGTGGACGTGGCTGCTCTTGATTGTCTGTGCAACCGCGGATTGTGGGATGGAGGTATGGGAGCCTGCTTCTTTGACAGTAGATTGGGAAGGACATAGCACAGATGAAGTGGCAGTGGTTTCACCTGGATACACAGATTTTGTAACCAAATGTTTCACTCACCTACTGGGTTGCTTGGCTGCCATGGGCTTGAGCATGCTTAGAGTGCAGAGGTCCCAGATTTTACACGACAGCAAAAAATGATAGTACTGTATTTGACAGCACTTGACTAGGTCACTAGGATACTATTAATATTTTGGACTTTTTGATGCAGGCCAAGCAAAATGTGACCCCAAAAATTACAGAGGGCAGAAGGACCAGTGCTTTTTAAAGGACAGCATAAAATGCAAATAATCTATTTGTCAGGTTTTAACCCCTTCACCCCTCAGCCTGTTTTGACCCTAATGAACAGACCATTTTTTGCAACGCTACCCAGTGTTACTTTATGAGGTTATAAATCTGAAATGCTTCAATGAATCCCAATGATTCTGAGACTGTGTTTTCTTGACATATTGAACTTCATGTTAGTGGTAAAATTAGGTTGAACATTTTTACGTGTCTTTTTGAAAGAAACAGACATTTAATGAAAATCTTGAAAATGTAGCAATTTAAAATTTTTTTATTTTTATACCGCGAAACCAGTGAGTTATGTCACACAAAATAGTTAATAAATAACATTTCCCACATTAGTAAAACCAAAGATGTTGTCCTTACAATGTGCGTCAGAGATTTGGCCAATGGCCAGACTGGACCCCTCCTATATATATACATTTAACCATACAAAAAGTGGGAGGTTTCAGGTCCTTTTAGATTATATATATCACAGTCAATTATGTCATGTTTTCAATTATGAATTTATTTAGTAAATTGTTTGTACATATATATAATTCATTTCATAACACAAGATTGTACATAGGATATACATAGATTTCATTTATTTGTTTATTTCATAGAGGATCAAAGTATTAAAGTGACATTGTGACATTAAAATTTCCATGTAGCTGGTTTATCCCTTTTACATGGACAGGGGATAGTGGACAAAAACCTTGTGGGTATTGGATCTAGTTTCAATCTATATATGCAGTGCCTATCAAGTTTACCCCTCCAATGGGGAATAGAGGTTGGCTATGTAGTAAATATACAACCCACGTTTGGGAGAATCCTGCAGAGTAGTGTTAGGTAGTCCCATATAACGCTCATGCAGTTTATCCGTCCCTGGGGGAGTATTACTTATTGTCAACCCTATATAGATAGCATACACACATTTGCATATCGATCCTATTAGATGTAACCATCACCCTCCCACAGCTCCACACTTACCCATGTCCTATAATGGGATAGAGTACCGGGTGCCCCCAGACGCGTTTCGCTTTGGGCTTTCTCAATGGGGTCCGTTTCAACCCGCCGGCCGGCATCTTTTTATACCTACATTGAGATCCCTCACATGTGTGTCCCATTTTCCGGTCCGCCTCTTCCCTCGCGACTCGCGGCCAATCCCAAGGCAGGAGAGTCAGTGGCCACCTGATCTCATCCAGCCAATCCGGGATGCCTGCGACGTCACTGGGGGGCGGAGCCGGACGTTACACAGTAGAATCTTTCACCAATGGCGCCATAGTTTGGGCGGAAGTGCGATTTCCGCCATCTTAGAGGCTGGTGTGTCAACAGACACCCATAGTAACCTTACAATAAGGGCGGAAATCGCAACCCCGCCATTTTAGACCTGGGCAATTCACTTAATTCACGCAGATAAACACTTTTTAGAGTATTGGGGCGATTAAAGTCATGGATATGCATATAAAGACTACAGCACTGTATAAACAGCGCTGTATACCATTATCCCAATGTGGCATATGATTCCTTCACATACAAAATAATGTATTAAACCATGGCATAATTTCCCATATATGCAATCTCCAGCACTACTAAAATCTTTTTTCTACCCCCATATAGGGATTAACTGCTGAGTGAAATCCATCGGTGATTATTCAGAGGGTATCCTCTCAGGACGGTTGCATATTGTCATACTCTTATCTGGAAAACTAGGAAAGTGAAAGTGCATTAAAATCATTTTAAAAACACTAAATAAAAAGATCACAAAGTCAGCAGTTTACAGCAAAAACAAGTCCTTTATAGGAAGGGTACAAAACTCAGTTTCTCATTTAATCCCTTCGGGCTCATCGTATCTAATTTCACAATCCACTTGCATTCCAACTGTGCTAGCCTCTTACTGTAATTCCCACCCCGAGATCCCAAATCTAGAGTGTCAATACCTCTGGCCTTCAGGTCTGCTGGATCGCAATTATGTTGTTTGTTGAAATGTCGGGGTATGGTCTTTATCAGAGGGTCATCCATTTCCAATTTCGCTGCAGCTTTAATATCACGTACATGCTCTCCGATTCTCATGCGTAATTCCCGTGTGGTTAGTCCAATATAGACCAAACCACACGGGCATGTAACGTAATATATAACATTGGTTGTGGAACAACTTATGTACTTCAGGATCTTATACTCTTTTTCACCCTTAGTATCCGTAAAGGTTGTAGATCTAACCATACTCCGACATCCCTTGCAATCCCCGCAGGGATAAAAGCCTATCCTAGGTTTTGTGTCTCCTATGGTGGGTTGATTTTTCTGCACGTAATGGCTGTGCACTATTGTATCCCTTAAATTACGACCCCTCCTCGCAGTCATGGCTGGATGGGCTGTAAGTACTTGTTTGAAGGAATCTTCCCTCCTCAATATGTCCCAGTGTTGTTTTAGGATTTGTCTCATGCTGCCCCACTGATCATTAAATGTAGAGATAAACCTGATTATTTTCTGATCAGTTTCTCTCAATTTTGGTTTTGGGATAAGTAGACTCTCTCTAGAGGTTCTCATAGCTCTTTGATATCCATTTTTTATGCTCTTTTTTGTATATCCTCTCGCCAAAAATCTCTCCCTCAAGTCACACGCCTGTTCCTGAAAATAGCTCTCTGTAGAACAAACCCTCCTGGCCCTTAAAAATTGGCCAGTGGGAATCGCTGTTATTGTGGATGGTGTGTGACTTGAGGTTGCATGGAGCAAAGCATTTACCGATGTTGACTTTCGAAACATATTCGTCTGCAACGAGCCATCTGGATGGACCACTAGCTTTATGTCAAGGAACTCAGCTTCTGAAGTATGTTCCTTAAAGGTTAGTTTTATGTTGTACCTGTTGGTGTTCAACATACTCTTAAACTCTTTCAGTTCTTCACCTGTTCCTGTCCAAAGGACCAGGACATCGTCTATAAATCTTAACCAGCACTGCGCATGGGTCGCGGCCCACGCGCCATCCCTGAAAACCTCCCTCTCCCAAAACCCAAGAAAGAAGTTTGCATAGGATGGCGCGCAGGCCGCGCCCATTGCAGTGCCTCTGCGTTGCAGGTAATAACGGTTCTTGAACAGGAAGTAGTTATGAGTCAGTATGTATTCAAGCAGTTCCATTAACAATCTTACCAGTGGCCCATCCAGACTGCTCATGTTCAGATAAAATTCCACAGCCCTAAGGCCATCCTGATGTTCGATGCAGGAATATAATCCTTCCACATCGGCCGTAATTAGGGTGGTGCCTGGATCCACAAAGACCCCATTAATCTGCCGCAGGACGTCAGTTGTGTCTCTGACATAGGAGGGAAGAGTTTCCACCAGGGGGTGCAGGTAAAATTCAATAAACCTGCACGCTGGTTCACAGATCCCCCCTATGCCAGAGACTATCGGACGCCCTGGGGGGACAAGGGGGTCTTTGTGGATCTTTGGCAGTAGATAGAAGGTTGGAGTTGTGGGTAGTGACACAATGAGACCCTCAAAAATTTGTTTGGGTATAATACCTTGTTGGAAGGCTTGTTCGAGAATCCCGAACAGCTCCACTTCAAATTTCTTCCCAGGGTTTGAGGGTAAAACACTATAGGATTCCTTATCCTTAAGCTGCCTCATTACCTCTCGCTCATACATAATCTTAGGCCATATGACCACGTTCCCCCCCTTATCCGCAGGTTTAACAACTACGTCAGAGAGTGCTTCAATTTCTTGTAAGGCTTCTCTCTGACGTCTCGTCAGGTTGTCGTTTCTTATTCTCCTATTTTCTAATTTTTTGAGGCCCTCCACCACCCTCTTATAAAAGACCTCAACTTCCGGACAGAGGGACATCGGGGGGAACGTGGTCGACCTGGGTATAAACATCTCGGGAATTTACCTTGTATCTCAGAAACCGAGTCCAACTCCAATGTTTCCAAGTCACTTATAGCTTCCCTCTCAATTTGTGATAGTCCGTGCACTTTCACTTTCCTAGTTTTCCAGATAAGAGTATGACAACCTCAAGTCACACGCCATCCACAATAACAGCGATTCCCACTGGCCAATTTTTAAGGGCCAGGAGGGTTTGTTCTACAGAGAGCTATTTTCAGGAACAGGCGTGTGACTTGAGGGAGAGATTTTTGGCGAGAGGATATACAAAAAAGAGCATAAAAAATGGATATCAAAGAGCTATGAGAACCTCTAGAGAGAGTCTACTTATCCCAAAACCAAAATTGAGAGAAACTGATCAGAAAATAATCAGGTTTATCTCTACATTTAATGATCAGTGGGGCAGCATGAGACAAATCCTAAAACAACACTGGGACATATTGAGGAGGGAAGATTCCTTCAAACAAGTACTTACAGCCCATCCAGCCATGACTGCGAGGAGGGGTCGTAATTTAAGGGATACAATAGTGCAGAAAAATCAACCCACCATAGGAGACACAAAACCTAGGATAGGCTTTTATCCCTGCGGGGATTGCAAGGGATGTCGGAGTATGGTTAGATCTACAACCTTTACGGATACTAAGGGTGAAAAAGAGTATAAGATCCTGAAGTACATAAGTTGTTCCACAACCAATGTTATACATTACGTTACATGCCCGTGTGGTTTGGTCTATATTGGACTACCCCGACATTTCAAAAAACAACATAATTGCGATCCAGCAGGCCTGAAGGCCAGAGGTATTGACACTCTAGATTTGGGATCTCGGTGTGGGAATTACAGTAAGAGGCTAGCACAGTTGGAATGCAAGTGGATTGTGAAATTAGATACGATGAGCCCGAAGGGATTAAATGAGAAACTGAGTTTTGTACCCTTCCTATAAAGGACTTGTTTTTGCTGTAAACTGCTGACTTTGTGATCTTTTTATTTA
>JARQOC010000002.1:555664269-555694652 GCA_033576535.1 Allobates femoralis | reverse complement strand
GTCCAGATCAATAGGGGGGATGGCTGAACAGTAGGGATTGATTGTCTTCGTGACGCCACCTGTGAGAGGTCCGGTAACTATACCGGCGCTGCGGGGCCTCCGGGGGATGGAATGCAGCAAGATGGGACGCTCCTCACAGGATGAGCAGGAGTCCCCGGGGCCAAAAGCTGCATAAGATGTTGTGAGGCAGCTGCGGTAATACTGCTGTTAGGCTCAGGAATCAGACGCAGACACTTCAAAGTCTTTTAGGTACCTTTACTGGTGGTAATCAGGTACGCCAGACCGGGATAGTGAAGTTAACACTCCTGGAGGTTCACAGCAAGCAGTTAGTGTAGGCTTCCTTCTTCTGTGTTCTAAGGCTAAGGTCGGGTGGATGTGGAATCCAGCCAGACCGGGCTGTATGTTCATTGGAACAGATATCACCTGGGTAGCTGCACTGAGGGCACTGTAAAAGGGTGATGATAATTCTATCTTCTTCCCTGGGCTCTCGTTGGTAGGTGTGGCAAGTGAACAGGGGGCTAGACTCCCTGTGAGGTATGCTGGTTCTCTGTGATGGCTATATAGTTCCCACAGCTTCGGTTCCAGTAATTGGTGATTAAGGGAGAGAGTTATGGTCACTCTGGTATCCCTGAGAGATGCTTCTCCTTTTCCTCTTACCCAATTGCAAGGGTTTCCTCACTGGCTGGATGGCTGGTTGGGCCTAGTGTGTGTCTCATAAGGTAGAGATTACACACAACCTGCAGCTCTCCTAGTGTCTGCACACTCTTCACAGTTCTAAAGTGACTGCACACTCTGAAGTTTCTCCCTCCAAGACCTATTTATAGGGCGAACTGGCTCAAAGTGACCAGTGGAGCTCCCCTAGAGGCTCGGGGTGAAATCAGGTGTTCTAAGGTGTTGTTGGTGTTTTGTGAGTGTTGCTTGCTGCTAGCTCCATTCATGCCCCAAGGAGTTCTGTGGTGCCCAACAAGGTGCCAGGGTGCCACACTTTCATCACTAAAATGAACTGTGGACCACTTTTCCCCTATCCACACAACATGCTCCTCACCAAAGGTGAGTCTAGCCTTTTGATTCTTTCTGCTACTAAGAGGTTTGGTCACTACAGAATGGGCTTTCAGTCCAAATGCTCTTAAACATCATGACACTGTATTACCAGATAGCTACTTACTCTGTTCAGTGCTGTATTGGCGAGCTGTTCCAGCTGCAGTGTTGAAATCATTACCCATGGAGATTCTCCACATTATCCTGTCTTTTGAGGGCAACCAGCCCACTCGGGGGGGGCTTGAAAGAGTTTGTGATATTGTAAGGATGAAATATTCTATAAATTACAGGCGGCCTATGGCGCACATGTGCGTCATAGGTCATGAAGGGGTTAAAGTGTAATATATCAAACCTACTAAGGAGGGAATCCATCATTACGGAGACTTCATGTTCGCTTTTATGTAATATTTTCAATGCCATTTTGTGGAAGACAAGTAATATATAAAGTTGCTTTAACCAGGATACCTACTTCGTGAAACCACCCTTTATGCTAAATTGCAAGAGAAATTTGAATACAACACTAAGCAGCCTAAAATGCTCATACTCTTCAAACATTTTCGCCACACTTCACGAAGCGTTCTATAATTTAATTTTTAGGTGGTATTTTACACCAAGTAAAATTCCAAAAATGTTTCCCAGCCAACCATCTGTACACTGGAGGCAGTGTGGACAGAGTTGAGATATTGAGACCATGATTAGAGCTTGGTGACAGCTGAAACGCATCGGTTCGTACCCCCAATGTTAACAGCATCATGGAAGCTTTGACCATGTACCACTTTTTAAAATTTTGTAATAAGGAATATGAAGTTTTATACAAATATCTCTGTGTTATCTGCTGACTTCTGAGTAGTGATGCTGGACGGAATTGAATCTTTCTGAATAGAGTGCAATGAAGCAGGTGCTGTCTGTGCTGTACCAAAGGAACAGAGAAAGAAAGGAGTGAGGGGCTGACATATATTTATTGTTCACTTTTGCACAGAGGAGATATTCGCCCCATATTTTGGAAGAGCCTTAAACTTAAAGAGCTTTATTTGCTGACAAATAATATTTTTGGACAAAATATATCGCTTACTCTACAGTTGGCCTTGTTGTCTTTGGGGATGGATTTAATTCCTTACAGCTTTAGGCCTCACATATTTCTGATTGTTAAAAACACTATTGCAGCAAACTGGAAAACTCCATCTATACCCACAATTGATGAGATTGAAAAAAATGCCCTACATAATTCATATGAAAGAATCCATTCTATTTCAAATAATTATCACACAAAATATTACAAAAGAAGGGAACGATGGATTAGTGGTGGACCTACATAGCTGGTAAAATAAGATTTCAGAAACCTGCAAGAGTGTTAAATGTGTAATATGAATGATAAAATAAGCAACACTGTTTTAGAAAAATAATTTTTTATCTTGATATAAGGTTGTCACCTCCTTTCATTCCATGTGAAATTACTTGACACAATGTATGTTCACTTCGTGAACATAGGATAATTGGTAAGATAAAAAATTTACATGTTGATTGTTCACTAGTAGTGATGGGCGAACCTGCTAATATTCAGGTTTGGCAGACTCGAACAGATGTTTGCCTTTCGCTGATCTCCTGACCACTTGAATTTGTCCTTTCCATAGAAAGTTTGAGAACTTTGAGAAATTCGTTGTACCTGGATGTGATTGGGGGGAGTCATCGTCATCTGAGGCTGATGTAGTGTCTTCACTTTTGTCCTCAGGCGCATCTTCCTCAGACTCGCTATTGTGTCCGCTCTGGAAATCGGCTGGTACAACATCTCCTTCATCGCCACTAAAATCACTCTCTTAATTGTCAAGGATTGAAGCTGCCCAATCTGCAAAACGGGGATCTTCTGACCTCATAGACGTACTGGAATTCGCCATTTTTTGCCTGAGAGCAAGTGCATGAATAAGCAGAAATTCAGTTATAAATTTGTGCAAAAATAAAGAAGTTTTCAAAATTTGAAAATGTGTAAAAAAGAATTACATTAGTGGTGATGTGGGGTTCGGCAAAGCCAAGACTGCACTTAGCGACAGCTAGCTCTGTTATGCGTGTCCAGAAGAGAGAGGCCTTGATGACATCCTGTTGACAAGGAAATGGATGGAAGCTAGTGAGACACGGATCCTCATATCAGGATTTTTCAGTGAATGGCAGCCGAACAAAAATTCCCTGGGGTGTGGACAAACCCCACCTAACCAGTTGAGGGTTAAGACTGATCCCCTTGGACTTTAAAGTTATGAAATGGGGCCGGGGAGCTGCAAAATAAATACGATAGTTATTAAACAGCAGCATTATACTTACCAAGTCCTGCCGTCCCACTGTCCCGCATCCCAACCCTTCTGGGGCTGCTCATTAACTTCCAGGATATTCACTGCACTGGCTCCCATAGCTAATCACAGATGTTGTCAAAAAGATTGGATGCCCATTCTCTGTGACAGTATCTGTGATTGGCTGTTGGGCCATTAATCCATTGACTGACATCATAGAGCTGTAAAAATAAATAAATAATCTAAAAAAATGACTTAAAGCTGTGTGATATTTTTCAGCACCAATAAAGTAGGCATCTATGGGCTGCCACCCCTAGCTGCCTGGATTTACATTGGCTGGCAATCAAAATACAGGGTAACCCATTACTTTTTAAAATTATTTAAATAAATAATTAAAAAAAGAAATGCGTGGGCTTCACTGTATTTTCTATTGTCAGCCAAGGTAAAACCCAGGCAGCTGGCGGTTGGGATTTTTGATTCTCAGCATGGTAAGACCCAAGCATTCTGGGCTATCCACGCTGAAAATCACAGCTGCCCCTGAAAATGGTGCATTCTTTCATAGTGCCATTTTTAGTCGCTTTACCCAGCTCTTCCAGCATCCATGGAGGGGTGGCACGCTGGGTAATGAAGGTATTAATGCCAGTTTTGTATTTTCAGCTGGCACTAAGTCCAAAATTCTTGGTGTCAGGCCAATATTAGAGCAGCAACAATGAATTTCTAGTAAGCATAAAAAAAAAACACAGAGAACATTATTTTAATTGAAATTAAACACAACACAACACTGATTCCCATTTTTAATGAACAAAAACCCTCCCTCCAACATAATCCATCTCACAAACGAATCATGAATTTAAAACTAATTCATAATCTACTAAGGTATTGACCTTACTTACTGTTAAAAATTGTTTGAATAAAATAGTGACTGCTTTATTATTTTTGCCTTTCTTAAAGTCAGTTTCGCCCCTTTTTTTTACTTTATTTTACTTTACAGACTTTAAAGTCTGTTTCCCCATATTTATCAATAATTTCATTAAAAACTATTTGAACATAAGACAAAGTAATAAAATAATTCTTGTTTAATACAAAATGTTAGACCCTCTAACATGCAGTATAACCATTGAAGGAAGTTTAATGTTGTAAACTGATGCACTTTGAATTGGTGACTTCTTGCTCTTTGCAGCTGTACATCTGTTTCATGGGTTCCCGAGAGATGGACAGAACCCATTATGAATGGATCCTGACCCCAGAGGAATCTTGTACACTGTAGTTCCACATCCTATTTCACTCAGTAATTACATGAACTTGAGGATCAGACAGGAGAGAGATACCAGCTGTGAGATGAGGTAGACAAGGCTTCCTTGTAAGACAAGATAAAAAGAATTGTAAATGTTTATTACTTGAAATGTAAAGTCTTATTTAGAACAAATTACAGGAAGTGACTGCTTATTGTATAAAGCAATTCATCATGTCGGTATAAGTCATTCAGTTGTATTAGGCTTTTCAATATGATCAGTTAAAGAATAAAATCAAATACATCTAAAGTAATGTAATTAAAATAGAAATAAAATAGATAAGTTTATATAGACACATTTATATAATTCTCATTATATACAATTACATTCATGTAACAGAAATATAAATTGTTATTATCTAAGAAGAAGAAGACTGATACTTCCATGGGATGCTCTGTTTAATGCAAACGGATAACCCCAATAACACTGTCCCTGCATAGACCTAAGATAGTGGGCAATGTCTGTATTCTAGAAGGCCACTGACCCAGGGTGTACCTCAAAAGCCACACTGGTTGTCAAAGAGCCCCAACTCAACAAGTCAATGCCCAAATGCTATCTCTATCATAAGTTGAGAATCATTTACAAACTACTGACAGATGGCCTTCACTCCAGTTTTAAAAGATTCAACGCTCTCTCACTGTCTGTATACAAATATGTGAGTGTGATGTATATACATTCTACAGTGTAGGAATGCTTTCGTAAATGGAAACATTAATAATTAATTGATAAAAATTAGGGATGGGCGAGTCTACTCGCTAGGACTCGTTACTCGGCGAGTAGTAAGGGACTCGCAGGCTCGGTACTCGGCGAGTTTCCCAGCGATTACTCGCACAGTAACGAGTCCAATGCAAGTCAATGGCAATCCTAGTTTTGTCAGAGTTTACTTTTTCTCACTCACTAGACTCGCTATATCACATCGCTATGTAGCTTGAATCTCCCCAAATCGTTTAAATAATCGCACCACTTCACGGATACCCGCTGTCAGCAGCGAGTCTGAGCGAGTCTGAGTGAGTCTATGAATCCGAGTCCTGTATACTGTATTCGGGACTCGCGAATACAGAATCTGTTATGTTCCGACAAAGCTTCCGAGACAGCCTAGCGTGTTAGGTCAGAAAACTTGTGAAGATGGACAAGCATGTTAGCCAATCATATTCAGTAATGCCACAGCCATGTTGGTTGTGGCAGGACTATGATTGGCTTCTGTCCATCGTGATGCCTATGTCATGTATGAGAGGCGAGGCTGTATATAAGCCTTGCCACCGCCATTTTCTCCACATTCCTGTGAGATCTGAGCTAGTGCAGGGTGAGGTAGATGCTGGAGCAGATCATAGGGAGTGCCAGTCAGTGTAGAGAAACTTCAAGATTCCTTATATTTAACACAAACAGCTCTTCTGAGAGCTACCAGGAGGACAGAGGAGTACTGTGTAGAGGACTGTAGGCAGGCAGGCAGGCAGGGAGGAGCAGCCTCACAGTGCACACAGGACCGACCTCATAGCTTAGCAACAAGAATATGGAAGGCTCACGTATTGTATCGGGTGCTCCAGAAAAAAAGTCAAGTCCCGAAGTATAATCTGGGCACACCAGTAAAGAAAATGTATTGTCCACGTATGTTTTTAGTGCAAAAAAACGTGTTATTTTATTAATGCCACACAGTACATACACCAACGTTTCGGCTCACAGGCCTTCTTCAGGGTACAGAAAAGTACTGGTGGTCGGTATCTGTTTGGAATTGAAAAGTCAAGAGGACATAGTCCAGAATCAAGCCTCAGGTAGGGCAAGAGGGTTATATATCAAACCACTGTTTTAATCATAGCTGGCAAAATACAGATGCTAGTGATCTCTTAAGGCAGAGTATAAAGGAAAGTGGCACATCTGTATGGAAAAATCCTTTAGGTAAGGAGACAAGGCTCAATTGCTGATGTGTATGTCAGCTAGGTCTGGCACATCGCCCTACCTATTATCGAGCGCTTTCCGAGACACATCTGCGATTTGTAAATCACACATTACTCGCTATTACTCGCTTCCCCATTCATTAACATTGGACTCGCTAGACTCGCAACGAGTAGCGAGTCCCGGGCTCGGACTCGCTAGAGTCAAGCGATTCCGAGTAATTTGGGACTCGCCCATCACTAATAAAAATAAAATGTAATATGACTGAAATATGTATGAAAACATAAGAACTGGAGTGCAGAACAATGGCAGCAGGCACTCGGGACTGAGGAGTCTCAAGTTTGAAAGATTTGGCTGTAAAAGAAGGCAGTTTGTTGAAGGACTTGAGTTCAATGATGGAGTACAATGATGGAGCACAATGATGGAGTACAATGATGGAGTACAATGATGATTGTCTGCAGGTAACATCCTAGTGGAGGAACCTTGCAAAATTGGAGCTGCATTTCAGCAAATGGAGTTTGTGATTTGGTCAGGATTAATGGTGTCTTCACTGCTAACTCATCTAGGCAGATGATCACCCATTAAGGTATACCATCATGGAGGAGTCTAAATAAATAAATAAAAAGTCCAGTTCACTGTTTTTGCCACTCTTCATCAACACTATTCGGAGCACAAGCGTTATGAAGAAAATTAGAAAGAAACCAGCTTCATCTGAACGGGTTTAGTTCTGTCTGCAACTAGTTCAGATGAAGTTAGAGTTTTCTCTAATTTTCTTACAAGTCAAGCTCTGAAAAAGAAAATGGCGCCAACATAGGGTGTTACCCGTAACAATTTTGGTCAAATTGTAGACTTTGTTTGCTCACCTTGTATGGTTCTGAGAATCAGAACCACTGTATAAGCCTAATATCGTCTTGATATCAACTCATGATTGTTGCAGCAGTCTTCCAAAAACTTAGGCATATCAGTGAAAAAAGAGAAAAATTGGAATATGTGACTGCACTACCATCCACTCAATCACATAGGTTAATGATTGTGATTTTTATTTTCAACGCGTTTCAGGGCTCTCTGGCCCCTTCATCGGGAAAAAACATCTCTGATATCTGTGGTATCTGTGATACATCTGTGATTTTTTCCTGATGAAGGGGCCAGAGAGCCCTGAAACACGTTGAGAATAAAAATCACAATCAATAACCTATGCGATTGAGTGGATGGTAACGCGGTGGCATGTTCAAATTTTTCTCTTTTCTAATTTTCTTCGAAGAGTCTTAATAATTACAAATTTATTTTGCAGCCGTGCAACGGCTGACAACATAAAGCAAGTGTTAAGGCCTTGTTCACACATACCATCCGTTTTTGCCTTAAATCCGTTTTTGGGAACATTTTGGACTTTTTTTTTTCAAAGTCCAAAAATGCATATGCGTTAACGCATGGTGCACTTAAGTGTCAATGCGTTTTTTAACCACACATGTGTGTTTGTTCAGCATCCTAAAAAACACTGTATGCAGCGTTTTTGGGTGCTGTAAAAAAAAGCATGCGTTTTTTAAAAACGCATGCATTTTTTTAAACCTGGGGCCCTATGAGAAACGCATGCCTTTTTGCATGGCACATATAGGCACCATGCGTTAACACATGTGTTTTTTGCATGCGTTTTTGGTGAAAAAATGACTAAGGCCCCTTTCACATCAGCGTTTTTTTCAAATCGCGGCAGATGTGGTGAAAAAAAAACGCATCTGCCGCGATTACCGCATAACCGCGACACTTGCGGCACACTTGCGGCAAGCCCCATGCAATGTCTATGGGGCTTGCGGTAAGGGTGCAGCAGATGCGGCAAGTGCGGTTTCGGCACTTGCGGCAGGTGCAGCCGCGAAAAAAAACGCTGCAAGCAGCAAGCAGCGTTTTTTGTCGCGGCCGCACCTGCCGCAAGTGCCGAAACCGCACTTGCCGCATCTGCCGCACCCTTACCGCAAGCCCCATAGACATTGCATGGGGCTTGCCGCAAGTGTGCCGCAAGTGTCGCGGTTATGCGGTAATCGCGGCAGATGCGGTTTTTTTTCACCGTATCTGCCGTGATTTGAAAAAAACGCTAGTGTGAAAGCACCCTTAGTCCCAAAAGTTCCAAAAAACGTTCAGAACCTCAGGGGACACTATTGGCACCCTTAGAAAAACAGATCTGTTTTTCTAAGTGCTTAGAAAACGGATTGGTATGTGTGAACAAAGCCTAAGAACTATCTTCAGACTGACAAAATGAAAATAGTAGTACTTCCCTTTGCAAATAACATTTAGTAGTCAAAAGAATACAACATTCTGCCATACGACTACTAGGAGCGCTAAAAACATCTCCATACATGTAGTTTAGAAAAGCATTCCTCCTTCCTCATCTATGCAGGGAGTTAGAGGCCATGATATATAAGTGTGCACGGCCTGTCAATCTCAGACGTGAGGTTTGAAGGAAGGCAGTGAGATGTAGGATAGACATCCGTTCATGAATACACTGGGTTTAAATTTTCTCACTTGTGAGGGTTTTCCTCTTTGCTAATAGTCAAAAAGAACACATTTTGTGCTGTATTCTTGCTAAGGAGTATGGCTATGTAGCTCTGCAGAATATCAAGCTGGTGAATACATTTTAAGCCTCCTCGAACTCCATGAAAAAAAGTCACATGACATTGTTCAAATTACTAAGATTATAGCAAATAGCTAACATTTCCTCTATATTGAGGAAACACAATAGTTGTGGAAAGGCATAATTCAGATTTCTGTTTTTTGCGTAACCATTTTATCGTTGGTTTTTATACATTCAGATTATAATCTATGGAGCTGTTCACGTCAGGTGTTTTTTTGTGATAACATTAAAGTAGAGAACAACTGGCACACCTACAGTGCCTTGTGAAAGTATTTGGCCCCCTTGAACTTTTCAACCTTTTACCACATTTCAGGCTTCAAACATAAAGATATAAATTCTAATTTTTTTGTGAAGAATCAACAACAAGTGGGACACAATCGTGAAGTGGAACGAAATTTATTGGATATTTTGAACTTTTTTAACAAATAAAAAACTGAAAAGTGGGGCATGCAATATTATTCGACCCACCTTGAGTTAATACTATGTATGTTTGCTGCGATTACAGCTGCAAGTCGCTTGGGGTATGTCTCTATCAGTTTTGCACATCGAGAGACTGAAATTCTTGCCCATTCTTCCTTGCAAAACAGCTCGCACTCAGTGAGGTTGGATGGAGAGCGTTTGTGAACAGCAGTTTTCAGCTCTTTCCACAGATTCTCGATTGGATTCAAGTCTGGACTTTGACTTGGCCATTCTAACACCTGGATACGTTTATTTTTTAATCATTCCATTGTAGATTTTGCTTTATGTTTGGGATCATTGTCTTGTTGGAAGATAAATCTCTGTCCCAGTTTCAGGTCTTTTGCAGACTCCAACAGGTTTTCATCCAGAATGGTCCTGTATTTGGCTCCGTACATCTTCCCATCAATTTTAACCATCTTCCCTGTCCCTGCTGAAGAAAAGCAGGCCCAAACCATGATGCTGCCATCACCATGTTTGACAGCGGGAAAGGTGTTTTGAGGGTGATGAGCTGTGTTGCTTTTACGGCAAACATATCATTTTGCATTGTGGCCACTGCAGATTTGTGCAGTGTAAGACTGATTGTTGTCCTATGGACAGACTCTCCCACCTCAGCTGTAGATCTCTACAGTTCATCCAGAGTGATCATGGGCCTTTTAGCTGCATCTATGATCAGTCTTCTCCTTGTTTCAGATGAAAATTTAGAGGGACGGCTGGGTCTTGGTAGATTTGCAGTGGTCTGATACTGTCACGGGTGGCACGGATGACAGGGTAGAGGCCACGCGCAGACGGTCCCAGCGTTTGGCCAATCAGCCATAAGGTTTGAGGACGGTCCGTCTTTCAGGGGCATTTACCTTCTGTGTAGATAAAGAGAAGGTATGATAAGATCTCCCTATCATGGGGAGACGGCTGGGAAGGTCTTGTGCTCGGTCTGGTTTCTACACCAGTATTCTGGGTCTCTAGGACCCAGCAGGTTCTTCCCTCCTTTATAAGGAGTTTCATTGCCCTCCCTCGGTGCAGGTGATATTTCCTTGTGGACTCATTATCCTTGCTCCAGCAGAGGCTGAGGTTGTGGAGGTTGCTGTGCTCTGCTGCAAGATAAGTGTTTTCTTTCCCCATTGTCTGTTTTTTCCTTGTGTTGTCTTTAGTTGTTAGTGGAGGGGTCTGGTGAACCTCTCCATCTGATCCTTAGATAAGGTAGTTCTAGGATCAGAGAGGGACGAGGTTCGTGGTCAGCGACAGTTGAGGAAACTGTATAGGGACGTTAGGGCAGACAGGGTCAGCCCTAGTAAGACTAGGGGTCACCCTCTCCCTCTTGTGCCCATAGCTTTAGGGACTCCTTATTCCCCCCCCCCCGTCGTGGTCCTACGCTGGGTGCCTCTCCCGCTCCCAGCGTGACAGATACTCCTTCCATATCAATATGATCGCTTGCACAGTGCTCCTTGAGATGTTTAAAACTTGGGAAATCTTTTTGTATCCAAATCCGGCTTTAAACTTTGCCATAACAGTATCTCGGACCTGCCTGGTGTGTTCCTTGGTCTTCATGATGCTCTCTGCACTTGAAACAGAACCCTGAGACTATCACAGAGCAGGTACATTTATATGGAGGCTTACACACAGGTGGATTTTATTTATCATTACCAGTCATTTAGGACAACATTGGATCATTCAGAGATCCTCACTGAACTTCTGGAGTGACTTTGCTGCACTGAAAGAAAAGGGGCCGAATAATATTGCACACCCCACTTTTCAGTTTTTAATTTTTAAAAAAAGTTTAAACTATCCAAAAAATTTCGTTCCACTTCACGATTGTGTCCTACTTGTTGTTGATTCTTCACAAAAAAATTTGAATTTATATCTTTATGTTTGAAGCCTGAAATGTGGCAAAAGGTTGAAAACTTCAAGGGTGCCAAATACTTTCAAAAGGCACCATATATGTGAAGGTGCTAGCAGGAAAAAGAACTATTATAATATAAGGTTATCTGCTGCACACTAAACATTAAAAGTAGATATAATGGCTAAAGAATGAATGACTGGCATATATAAAGCTAATTCAAATTTGGATGAGGAATATTGACATTACAGTAACTGCTTCAGGATACAATGAAGAAAAATGAGAATCTTAGCTGATGCATTGGCCATTGCATGTGAGCCCGATAACCTTGTCGAGGTTCTTTAGCCATTATATCTAGTTAATGTTTAGTATGCAGCGGGGGTAACCATATATTATAATAGTTTTTTTTCCTGCTAGCACCTTCACATATAGGTGTGCCAGTCGTTCTCTACTTTAATGTTATTACAGTTTTCTGACTGAGCACCCTTCCCCCACCCGATAGCCATGTCTAGTTCACCATCTTGCGGTAGTCAAGCTCCCAGCCACATCCATACACACAGTGTTTCATTGCATTCAGAGCACATATCCTCATATGCATTTGTACTGCAGACAGAGGCAGAAGGTCACGTACCCGATAGATATGAGAGCACCTTGACACAGGTTATTGGGCTTACATG
The DNA here is from genome assembly GCA_033576535.1 of Allobates femoralis. Taxonomy (NCBI): domain Eukaryota; kingdom Metazoa; phylum Chordata; class Amphibia; order Anura; family Aromobatidae; genus Allobates; species Allobates femoralis. Next base: position 555,682,569 of record JARQOC010000002.1, on the reverse strand, counting down.
CAATGGCCAATGCATCAGCTAAGATTCTCATTTTTCTTCATTGTATCCTGAAGCAGTTACTGCAATGTAAATTTTCCTCATCCTAATTTGCATTAGCTTTATATATACCAGTGATTCATTCTTTTGCCATTATATCTAGTTTTTATGTTTAGTGTGCAGCGGATAACCATATATTATATGTTTTTTTTGTGGACCTTGTGTCTGCAAAAAAAAAAAAAATATCACAAATCTGCTTAATGAATCAAAAGTACCTGTACAATTCCATAGGTCCTTGAAAATTGACAGTGCATGAATGGAATTGAGTACATGGTATCACAAGCGCTTAACCCTAATATCCAGAACACCCTCAACATAAAATGACACATACACCAGAGATTGTGGATTGAATAGGCCATGATGTTTATTGATGAGGTAAAATAACCCATCCATGAAACAATCACCAAGTCGACGCAGCATACCTAGGCGACATAACCCCCCTTCAACAAACATCATGAGAAAAAATAAATGATTGTGGAGGGAGGGTGGTTACTGATTATCCACTGATTATCCTCTTCTTTCTTCAGACTGGCATGAAACCCCTTCAGCACCAGGTATTTAACCTCTTTACGACCAATGACGAGTATACTCGTCATGAAAAGCTGTCAGTTCCCGCATCATGACGAGTATACTCGTCATGGCTTTGAACTGTCACTGCTTCTAAACGAACAGTGACAGCTCAAATCTAAAAGCTGTCAGTGACAGCCAAAGGTTAGGGGCAGAGGTGTGGGGACCCTTTTTAGGGGTCCCCACTCTCAGAGCGATGTGATCGGTCAGTCAATCTGACCGACCGATCACATCATGATTGCACAGGAAAGTGCTGAATGTCAGCACTTCCCTGAGCGATCGCTGCAGGAGCCGGGCTGTCAGCTGTGCCCGGCTCCTGCACACATGCCCTGCCTATGTCCACTGCCCCTGTGCCCGCTCTCCTTCCTCCCGGTCTCCTCTACCCGCTGTGTCCGCATCCCCCCCCCTCCTCACCCCTGTCCCTTGCTGTGTTCGCCTTCCCCCCATCACCCCTGTCCCCTGCTGTGTCCGCTCTCCCTCCCCCCCTCATTCCCCGTCCCCTGCTGTGTCCGACCTCCCCTTCCCCCCCCCCTACCTCATCCCGCGCTGTCTCCGGCCCCCCGCCACAGTACCGGTGACCGGCGGGGGGCCCTGCAGCTGCTGGTGTTAGTAGCGAGGGGGGGGGGGTTGTGGCTGCCCAGCACCGCCCGCCCTCCAGCGGCATTGCACCGCCGCTTACCTGCAGCCGGTGCTGGGGGCACGCAGGAGCCAGGAGGACAGTGTGCGGTGGTGGCACCGCCCCCTTCTCCACTGCCGCTCCCCCAGCCCAGACGGCCCTAGGTGAGTACCCCTGATTCCCCATCCCCCTGGAGGGGGACCCCTGATCCCCCATCCCCCTCCAGGGGGATCCCTGATCCCCCATCCCCCTCCAGGGGGATCCCTGATCCCCCATCCCCCTCCAGGGGGATCCCTGATCCCCCATCCCCCTCCAGGGGAATCCCTGATCCCCCATCCCCCTGCAGGGGGATCCCTGATCCCCCATCCCCCTGCAGGGGGATCCCTGATCCCCCATCCCCCTGGAGGGGGACCCCTGATCCCCCATTCCCTTGCAGGGGGATCCCTGATCCCCCATTCCCTTGCAGGGGGATCCCTGATCCCCCCATCCCCCTGCAGGGGGATCCCTGATCCCCCATCCCCCTGCATGGGGATCGAACTGCAGAATGATCTGACAGCTCAGGTGCAGTGATCCAGTAGATCACTGTGCCCAAGTTGTCAGATCACTTTCTACACCTTGATCCCCTTGCAGGGGGATTCCCCTGCATGGGGATTGAGCTGCAGAAAGCAATCTGTCAGCTCGGGTGCAGTGATCCAGTGGATCACTGAAACCAAGCTGTCAGATTGTTTTCTGCAGCTTGCTCTCCATGCAGGGGAATCCCCTTGCATGGGGATTGAGCTGCAGAAAGCAATCTTGACAGCTCAGGCGCAGTGATCCAAACTGTGCAGTGATCCACTGGATCACTGAAACCAAGCTGTCAGATTGTTTTCTGCAGCTTGCTCTCCATGCAGGGGAATCCCCTTGCATGGGGATTGAGCTGCAGAAAGCAATCTGACAGTTTGGGTGCAGTGGTCCAAACTGTGCAGTGATCCACTGCACAGTGATCCGGACTTTCAGACCACTGCGCCCAAGCTGTCAGATCGCTTTCTGCAGCTTGCTTTCCATGCAGGGGATTCCCCTTGCATGGGGATCGAGCTGCAGAAAGCAATCTTGCAGTCCCGGCACGGCACCCGGGCTGCCAGATTGCTGCTCTGCAGTCCGATCCACCTGCATGAGGATCGAGCTGCAGAAAGCGATCTCGCAGCCCCGGCGCTGCACCCGGGCTGCCAGATCGCTGCTCTGCAGTCCGATCCTCCTGCATAGGGATCAAGCTGCAGAAAGCAATCTCGCAGCCCCAGCGCTGCACCTGAACTGCCAGATCGCTGCTCTGCAGTCCGATCCGTCTGCATGCAGATTCAGTTGCAGAAAGCGATCTGACAGCCCCGGTGCAGTGATCCACATAGTGTATCACTGCACCCGGGCTGTCAGATTGCTACTTTGCAGTCCGATCCTGCATGGCGATCGTGGGACCTTCGTTGTGGACTACGTCGGAGGCGATCGAGCGTCGTGGGACCTTCGTTGTGGACTACGTCGGATCTTTATAATAAAGATGGAGTCCGAATTTTGTTTGTGTTTTTTTTTCAAATAAAAAGATTTTTCTATGTGTGTATTTTCTGACTATTTACCAGAGATTCCTAATGGCGGGTCTAACATTGGCCCTATATTATGAATCTCGGGCTTAGTGCCAGCTGCCAATAAAAAGCTGGCATTAACCCCTTTATTACCCAGTTTGCCACCGGCACCAGGGCAACTGGAAGAGCATGGGTACAGCGCCAGAAAATGGCGCTTCAATGAATGCGCCATTTTCTGGGGCGGCTGCGGGCTGCAATTCGCAGCATGGGGGGCCCAGAACAATTGGGCCTTTCCATGCTGAGGATTCCAGCCCCCAGCTGCCTAGTTGTACCTGGCTGGGCCAAAAATATAGCGGAGCCCTACGTCATTTTTTTTTCTAGAATTAGTTCTAGAAATAAAAAAATATGGGCTTCGCTGTATTTTTGGTTGCAGCCAGGTACAACGAGGCAGCTGGGGGTTGCTGGCAGTCTGTAGCTGCCAAGTTGTACCTGGCTGGACCAAAAATATGGCGGAGCCCTACGTCATTTTTTTTTTTCTAGAATTAGTTCTAGAAATAAAAAAAAGCCTTCGCTGTATTTGTAGCCAGCCATGTACAGCTTGGTAGCTGGCTGACTGGAATCCTCAGTGTGGAGAGACTCAAATGTTGTAGATCCCCCACACTGCAAATTTCAACCCACAGCCACCCAAGAAAATAGCGCATTCATTAGAGACGGCATTTTCTGGTGCTGTACCCCAACTCTACCAGTTGCCCTTGTGCTGGTGGCACACGGGTTCTCCATATGTGACATGGTGTCCGCTAACAATTTCAATAGAAAATTAGCTCCAATTGTTAGCGGAAACCATGTCGGGTATGGAGAGCCCCTCCCTGTGTGCCTGAACATTGGAGCTCCCCCACAAGTGACCCCATTTTGGAAACTAGACCCCCAAAGGAACGTATCTAGATGCATAGTGATCACTTTGAACTCCCAGATGCTTCACAAATTCATCCATAAAAATGAAAAAGCACGTTTTTTTCCACAAAAAGTTTCTTTTTTTCATTTTTACGGATCAATTTGTGAAGCACCTGGGGGTTCAAAGTGCTCACTATGCATCTAGATATGTTCCTTGGGTGGTCTAGTTTCCAAAATGAAGTCACTTGTGGGGGAGCTCCAATGTTTAGGCACATAGGGGCTCTTCATATCCTACAAGGTGTCCGCTAACAATTCCAATTGTTAGTGGACACCATGTTGCGTATGGAGAGCCCCTGTGTGTCTCCACATTGGAGCTCCCCCACAAGTGACCCCATTTTGGAAACTAGACCCCTAAAGGATTATATCTAGATGCATAGTGAGCACTTTGAACCCCCAGATGCTTCACAAATTGATCCGTAATAATAAAAAAAGAAATTATTTGTGGAAAAAAAGTGCTTTTTCATTTTTACGGATGAATTTCTGAAGCACCTGGAGGTTCAAAGTGCTCACTATGCATCTAGATATGTTCCTTTGGGGGTCTAGTTTCCAAAATGGGGTCACTTGTGGGGGAGCTCTAATGTGGAGACACACAGGGACCCTCCAAACGCGACATGGTGTCCGCTAACAAATTGAGCTCATTTTCCATTCAAATTGTTAGCGGACACCATGTCGCGTTTGGAGGGCCCCGGTGTGTCTCCACATTGGAGCTCCCCCACAAGTGACCCCATTTTGGAAACTAGACCCCCTAAGGAACGTATCTAGATGCATAGTGAGCACTTTGAACCCCCATATGCTTCAGAAATTCATCCGTAAAAATGAAAAAGCACTTTTTTTTCCACAAAAAAATTTCTTTTTTCATTATTATGGATCAATTTGTGAAGCATCTGGGGGTTCAAAGTGCTCACTATGCATCTAGATATGTTCCATTGGGGGTCTAGTTTCCAAAATGGGGTCACTTGTGGGGAGCTCCAATGTGGAGACACACAGGGACCCTCCAAACGCGACATGGGGTCAGCTAACAATTTGAGCTAATTTTCCATTCAAATTGTTAGCGGACACCATGTCGCGTTTGGAGGGCCCCGGTGTGTCTCCACATTGGAGCTCCCCCACAAGTGACCCCATTTCGGAAACTAGACCCCCTAAGGAACACATCTAGATGCATAGTGAGCACTTTGAACCCCCAGATGCTTCACAAATTCATCCATAAAAATGAAAAAGCACTTTTTTTTCCACACAAATTTTTTTTTTTCATTTTTACAGATCAATTTGTGAAGCACCTGGGGGTAGAAAGTGCTCACTATGCATCTAGATATGTTCCTTTGGGGGTGTAGTTTCCAAAATGGGGTCACTTGTGGGGGAGCTCCAATGTGGAGACACACGGGGACCCTCCAAACGCGACATGGTGTCCGCTAACAATTTGAATGGAAAATGAGCTCAAATTGTTAGCGGACACCATGTCGCGTTTGGAGGGTCCCTGTGTGTCTCCACATTGGAGCTCCCCCACAAGTGACCCTATTTTGGAAACTAGACCCCCAAAGGAACATATCTAGGTACATAGTGAGCACTTTGAACCCCCAGATGCTTCACAAATTGATCCGTAATAATGAAAAAATAATTTTTTAGTGGAAAAAAAAGTGCTTTTTCATTTTTACGGATGAATTTCTGAAGCATATGGGGGTTCAAAGTGCTCACTATGCATCTAGATACGTTCCTTCGGGGGTCTAGTTTCCAAAATGGGGTCACTTGTGGGGAGCTCCAATGTGGAGATACACAGGGACCCTCCAAACGCGACATGGTGTCCGCTAACAATTTGAGCTCATTTTCCATTCAAATTGTTAGCGGACACCATGTCGCGTATGGAGGGTCCCTGTGTGTCTCCACATTGGAGCTCCCCCACAAATTACCCCATTTTGGAAACTAGACCCCCTAAGGAAGGTATCTAGATGCATAGTGAGCACTTTGAACCCCCAGATGCTTCACAAATTCATTCATAAATATTAAAAAAACACTTTTTTTTCACAAAAAAATTCTTTTTGCCTACATTTTTTCAGTTTCACATGGGCAAAGGGATAAAATACATCCCAAAATTTGTTGGGCAATTTCTCCTGAGTACACCGATACCTTATATGTGGTCATAAACCACTGTTTGGGCGCACGGCAGGACTCAGAAGTGAAGGAGCGCCATTTCACTTTTTGAACGGAAAATTGGCTCTAAAATTCAAATTGCGCTCCTTCCCTTCTGAGCCCTGCCGTGCACCCAAACAGTGGTGTATGACCACATATGAGATATCGGTGTACTCAGGAGAAATTGCCCAACAAATTTTAGGATGCATTTTATCCTGTTGCCCATGTGAAAATGAAAAAATTGAGGCTAAAAGAACATTTTTGTTACAAAAATTAAAATGTCCATTTTTTCCTTCAACTTTATTTTAGTTCCTGTGAAGCACCTGAAGGGTTAATAATCTTCTTGAATATAGTTTTGAGTAGCTTGAGGGGTGCAGTTTTTGGAATGGTGTCACTTTTGGGTGTTTTGTGTCATGTACACCCCTCAAAGAGACTTCAAATGTGATGTGGTCACTAAAAAATTGGTTTTGTAAATTTTGCTGGAAAAATGAATAATTGCTGATGAACTTTGAACCCTTATAACGTCCTAACAAATTTTTTTTTTTCTTCCAAAATTGTGCTGATGTAAAGTAGACATGTGGGACATGTTATTTATTAACTATTTTGTGGCACATAACTCTCTGGTTTAGCAGAATAAAAATTCATAATTTGAAAATTGCTAAATTTTCAAAATTTTTGCCAAATTTTTTATTTTTTCACAAATAAACGCAAAAATTATCGACCTAAATTTAATACTAACATGAAGCCCAATATGTCACGAAAAAACAATCTCAGAATCGCGAGGATCCGTTGAGGCGTTCCAGAGATATTACCTCATAAAGGGAGAGTGGTCAGAATTACAAAAAATGGTCCGGTCATTAAGCTGCAAAGTGACTCGGTCCTTAAGGGGTTAACCAAAAACTCCTTCCTGACAGTTTTTACTGTTCAATCAGTTATATCTGTAAGAAAAAAAAAGCTGCCCTTCTACCAAGGGCTAATGTTAGAACATACTTGTGCTGGTGCACAGCTGATCCCTCTGAACCACCAAGAAAACATGGTTCTTAAATCTGCACAGCTGCCAGTACAACCAGGTAAATTGCAGTGGGTATCGAAAGTATTCAGACCCCTTTAAATTTTTTACTCTTTGTCTCATTAGGAACAATTCCATACAACCCATAATACATTGGTAGTGAGTGTTACCTCACATACACCAAGTACAACTCCAAAACAGAGTATATATAGAAAAACAAGGAGAGGAGGTGTGCACAAATATGTTTCATTTATTATTTGAATAAACTGGCTTCAAGAAGTAAAAGGATGGGAACAAACGATGCTTGGGGCAAAGTGCATACAGTGATGGCATAGATATATAAAGTTAACCCATTGCAGTACACAATAAAATCACAGTGGATACTAACAGAGACCACCTATGTTTCAGCAAGATTCAGGAATACATCATATCAAATATAATAAAGTGCAACATCACAAAAACCTGAATCCCTACTGCCTAGGTATAGTCTAAGGGGAACTAAAAGTACCCCCAATAATAATGTTCACCGAGGTATGACCAGACTGTAATGGCACCAAGCCCCTGGGCAGTGGAGGATCCCCCGGGTCTGGACCCCAACGTACGTTTCGTAAAAGACTGTAGTTTACTTCTTCAGGGGGTTAAGACCGTCATACCACATCACTCCCCCGCCGGAATTGTGCTGGCGTCACCGCCGTGACGCGCACATCCGGGAGCCCGGACACGTTGCCATGGCTCCCGGGCATGCGCGCCCGCGGTTAGAGATGCGGCGCCCACCACAGGGGGAGGAAGAGGAGCCTCGGACGTCACAGTGGCAGGGCTTAACCCCTGCTGTGCCCACGCTAATGGGCGATGTTAATAGAGCCCTAAAGAGCATATGTGTGAGTGCCAATATACACTCATGGAATAAAACACGGACAGGACATTTGTAAGCAGCCTAAATCTTCAAGTAAAATACACATATAATAACATACAAACAGATAGGTTGCGAACACAATATCACAGTCCCAGTAATGTCCAGATGCACAGGGCTTCCAATGCTGTAATTGATGGCAGAGCTACAGTGGAGGTGCGACAAACAGAACCACAAAATGTGGAGACGGTCCAAAAGGAACTATAAAGAAAAAACAGACACAATAAATAATCTGCATAGTAGGGTAAACGTAACAGAGAAATCAAAGGAGCGGGTATTACAAAAACGGAGTGAAACTAAGGGTCTCATTCAACCCCCTGGGCACCATTGTCCCAAGGGTGGTGATCCACCTTGTTTCATGTTAAGCAAGGATCCTCTTAACATCACCACCGCGGGCACCAACATGGACAATGTCAATCCCCCTAATTCTCAGGGAGACCCGGTCACATCCATGGTGCGCCCTAAAATGACGGGGCAATGTTTTTAGGGTCAAAGGATCCTCCACTGTCTGGGCCGCAGCAATGCCGTTCACATGTTCCCTCACCCTTTTACGTAACTCTCTGGAAGTTAAACCAACGTATATCAACCCGCACCCGCAAGTGCCATAATATAACACATAGCGGGTGCTGCAGTTGACATACGATTGGATATTATAGGTTTTAGTACCATCAGATGACGAAGAATGAGGTTGATCGAACGATATTTCTGCATGCCAGACAGTGTCCACACTGGAAACAACCCCTCATGGACCTGCCAGATCCAAACAAGGGAGGAATGAAGGGAATGTAGTGGCTCCTAACAAGCACAGATTCTGTGCCCTGCGAGAAGTCATTAACGGAAATTCAGACAAGGAGTCCCTCAGATGCGGATCGGTTTGTAGAACCGGCCAATGACGCTGGAGAATAGACTGCATTGTCTCCCACTCCTGGTTGTACGTGCTAATATAACGTACCATATTATTCAAGGGTTTCTCTCCCTGACCCCCCCAGATACGTGAAGAAGCTGAGCCCTTGGGGTATGTTTGGCCCTGAGATATGCCCTTTTGATGCTTCGATTGCTGTATACCCCTTTCTCGGAAACGTGATGCCAAATCGCTTGCCTGCTCCTCGAATATAGCATCAGAGTAGCATATGCGTTTAATGCGAAGGAATTGTCTGGTAGGGACAGCACGAATTGTAGACGCATTATGGGCAGACTTGGCGTGTAAAAGGGCATTAATAGATGTGGGTTTTCGGAAAACGTCTGTCACAATCATGCGATCAGACCCCACAGAGATATCTAAGAACTCTATCTTAGTTGTATCATATTTATACGATGTTTTAATGTTAAAGGGGTTAATGCCCAGTCTGCCCATAAAATAGTCGAGCTGCTCCGCAGTGCCCTGCCACAAAAACAATAAGTCATCAATATAGCGGTACCAGCACTGCACATGGGCGCAGTCCGCAGCGCCCTCGCCGCCAAAAGCCACCTCTCCCAATAGCCCAGGAAGAGGTTGGCGTACAAGGGCACGCAGGACGCGCCCATTGCAGTGCCCCGACCCTGTAGATAGAATCTATCTTTAAAAATAAAAAAATTGTGGGTCAGGGCAAAGCGGAGCAGCTTGAGTATTAGGTCACTCATCGCGGCGTCCCTACCGTTTGCCTTCAGAAAAAATTCTGCAGTCTCCAGACCATCAGCATGGCAAATGCAATTATAGAGGGACTCAATATCTGCTATAACCAACAGTACGTCAGAATCCACAAAGATCCCGTCAATGCACACAAGGACATTCGTTGTGTCACAGACATAGGAGGGGAGGGTCTCAACCAACGGTTTCAAGTAAAAATCTATAAATTTACAAATGGGTTCACACAACCTCCCTATGCTGGACACAATCGGACGTCCCGGTGGAGTCACGGGTTCCTTGTGGATCTTTGGTAATAGGTATAAAATATCAAGAAGAAAGCAAAACCGCGACAAATCAGTATAATGCAGAATAAATTTATTAAAGGTTAAAACCAGTATGACAAGGCATGGGAAACAGAGGGACCGAAGTCCACAACCCACAGATGGAGGGTACCCACCATTAGAACCATGTAACAGGAAAGAGAGATACTAGTTCGTGGTATAACATAAAGTGCTGGTGCATTGCATAAATAGGATGAGAGATAATTTTTTATTAAGACCTAGAATTCAATATGTACTAGTAGGTCAGCAATCAAACTGGAAATCTGTGTATAAAATATAAATTTCTATAAGCCAAGTTCATGCTGTTGTATGAACATCCAATATATTTGTATACAATTGCCTATGAATTAGCAATATAGCCAGAGTATACAGAGGCTACAACATGAGTTGCTGAACACTGATTAGATCTCAAGTTAAGGCTGCTGACTGCACAGAGAGGATTACATGAGTACACAATAATGCTATCCCTAGCTCCAGAAGTGGCAATTGTAGCCAAATGCAAAGAGACCAGCACTGATTCTTTCCAAAGCTGCTTACCTAATGGTGCATTGGTTCAGGATGTGGGTACCGACCCAAACAGCCGTTTCGATTGACCTTCGTCAGGGGGTCACTGGAAACTGGGGAGGATGACTTTACAAAGAACTCCCTACCAACCCAATAGACGTCACGGAGGTGGAGGCAAGAGAGGCACTAAGGTGATTAATTTGAGTGAACACGTGCTTTCTCCTTACGATCAATCACTACTAGGTAGAGGCCTTTCCTTTGCTCCAGTTGCAAGATTTGATTGCTTTACCGCAATCAAAGATCTACACTTGTTTGCAAGAAATTTAATCTACAAACTTTTTTGACCCTATTAAAAATTTGTTTTTCTCTACAGAAGAAGAAAAAGTGACCCTTGATGATTTAGAGGAGCTCTCCACCGATCACCAAATGGATGAAGGAGGTAAGATCCCCTCTAATATTCGACCACGCTCGAGGAGGTTTCCCCTACTTTCCACCTGCCCGAACATTGACCTGTTTGTGCGAGTGGTCAGTAGTTCTTTTGAAAAAATCTCCACACGTACGTGGGGACAATCTTAGTAGAGAGGAACGGAATAGACTGGGGGAACTACGGGACCTGCCAGATATATTAATTAAACCCGCCGATAAAGGCGGAAGTATTGTCATCTGGCCAGTTTCCAAATATGAACAAGAAGCATTTAGACAGCTTAACGATAAGACCTGTTATAAAAAGCTTACCTACAATCCATTGTCCACCTTTATTGATGATTTAAAGAAAATCTTGAAGGCTGCTAATGACAATGGGACAATAACTTCAGAACTGATGTCAGCTCTGCTTGTTACAGATCCCGTAGTTCCCACTCTCTATTTCCTTCCCAAGGTCCATAAGGACATCAACAAACCACCAGCAAATAGAAAACAAGCGGTGTCAGAGGTTTGGAGCGCTAAAGAAACCACGGGTTGGTGATTAAATTACCGATAATTTATTGCACGAACAGCAGGGGTCCAGTATGCCACAACGCGTTTCGACGCACAGATGCGTCTTTCTCAAGTGATCCACTTGAGAAAGACGCATCTGTGCGTCGAAACGCGTTGTGGCATACTGGACCCCTGCTGTTCGTGCAATAAATTATCGGTAATTTAATCACCAACCCGTGGTTTCTCTAGCGCTCCAAACCTCTGACACCGCTTGTTTTCTATTTGCTAATCTCCTTCTCCCTTGTTGGGAGTGCGGTGTGTGAGCTGCTCTAAGATCCACAGTACCTGGCAGTACATCATAAAGACCCACCCTTGAATGATCAACTGATACACAGTGTGGAGCTGGGACGGAAGCCAGTGCAGCGAGTCTGCCTCTTCGAGTGGAGGAGTGAAGGAGCCCACCTCCATCTCCAGAGGAACTAAGGAGCCGACCACCAGGCCCGGAGTATCTGAGGAGGAGGGAATATTGGCCCTTGTCACTACAGTGATCCACATTAAGCCATCAGTCTGGTTGTGCAGGGTGTTGCACAACCAGTAAAGGTTAGTGCAAACATAGTAAAACCGTGTATTAAGTTCCTCCAGTTGCAGTGTGGCGCAATATCTGTTTTTTCTTTTAATCAACAAACCACCAGGCAGACCTTTCGTGTCAGGTCAGGGCAACTTTCTCGAGAACGTAGGTAAATGGGTCGATTCCAAATTACAACCTCTGGTGGAGAGTCTACCCTCTTACATCAAAGACACAAGTGAATACCTCAAAAAGGATGATTCCATGCAACTGGACGAAGGGGTGATTCTAGCTACTTGTGACATAGAATCACTCTACACTAGCATCAGACATGCAGACGGCCTTCGGGCTGTGAGGTTTTTCTTGGGTATGTCGGTGCTGTCTGGAGACATGGTGTCTCTTATCCTGGAACTCCTGGAATTTAGCCTCACTCATAATTTCTTTGTATTCAAGGGGTCCTTCTACCTGCAGCTCCAGGGGACCGCAATGGGGGCCTCCTTTGCGCCTTCCTATGCGAATCTTTTCCTGGGGCTGTGGGAGAGGGACCTCTTCATGTCAGATCATCTGCCGTCGATGTGCCGCGTCCAACTCTGGGCGCGGTACATCGACGACATTTTTGTTATCTGGCATGGGTCGGAATTTGCCTTCCATGCCTTGATTGATGATCTTAACAACAATAATGTCAACATTAGGATTACCTATGAGATCAATGAGAATCTGGCTGAATTCCTGGATGTTTCTGTGAGGAGGGACGTTAGTGGTTTTCTACAGACCGACATCTACAGGAAACCCACAGCTTCAAACTCCCTATTACATGCTTCCTTCTCCCACCCTCCCTTCATGATTAGATCCGTTCCGGTGGGACAGTTTCTGCGTCTCCGCAGGATCTGTTCCTCGGATTCAGACTACAATGAACGAGCTGAAGATTTAAAAAAACGCTTTTTAGAGCGAGGCTACAGCCATCGCTCCATTAAGTTCGCGGCTAATAGGGCGAAACACCTATCGCGCAATGAAGTCCTCTACAAAAACAAGATACATACTCGTGATAAGCAAATTCGATTTGTAACTGCATACCATGGCCAATTTAAAGAGATGCGCAAATGTCTAGACAGGGCTTGGCCCATACTCCGGACAGATGCAACTCTCTCAAAGATCCTGCCTGATCACCCGAAATTTGCCATTAGGAGGTCTAAAAATCTGCGCGATATGTTAGTGTCCAGCCATTATGATGCCACCAATAATAAAAAAACCTTCCTAGACTCCTTACCAAAAAGGATTGGATGTGTCCCCTGTGGTAGATGTGTAGCCTGCCCTAACATCGTGAGGGCTACTTCTTTCACTAATACATCTGGCACAAAAACTTTTAGCATTCGTAAATCCATCACCTGCAATACCACAGGGGTGATTTACTACGCTACATGTACATGCCCGAAAATTTATATAGGGCTGACAACGCGAGCCCTTAAGGTTCGAATCAGGGAACACGTGCTAGCTATTAATGGGGCGGCGGACTGTGAAGATATAAAAACCCTTAAAACGTTACCCAGACATTTCCATCAATACCATCAGTGTAGGGGTGACCTCCTGTTGGTACGTGGTATAGACACTGTAGACCTAGGCATAAGGGGTGGTTCGATCTCCAAAAAACTTTCCCGATTGGAAACTAGATGGATATGGCGCCTTGGTACTCTTCAACCCCAGGACTTAAACGAAAATTGGAATTTCGCATCTTTTTTGTAAGCTACATTTTCTGGGCTGTAACTATTCCTCTAGTGACCTAATCAGGTTTCTTCTAATTCTATATGTTTTTATTTAGGTCTGGCTCCTAGCTATTCTGAGGGAGTATTGGATCTACTTTCTACACCATCTGCTTTAAATTTATCATGTGAAATGGATCAAAGTCTGTATTGGGCAACTACATCGTGATACCGAAAAACTTGGACAAAGATTACTACAGATGATCTAATATTAATCATAGATCTATACAAGATGGACTCCTCTTATACATACAGCTGTTTATAAAACCTCCCCCTATATATGTAATCAGTAAGAATATCTTAGATTATACTATACATTTGTCTTTCTAATATATGGGGAAGGATTGCATAGCTGTAGGATTTCTAGCTTTAGGTTAATTTGATTCCATTGCGCTCTATTTACCTATCACCAGCAGCAAAATGGGTTAAATGCTTTGTTTATTACATTTGCAACACGGTGACGAGACGCGTCCGCCCTGTTTCCATGGTGCTGCGGGCTGGCTGCGCCGCACTGCTCTGATTTGCTATGCCTAGTCACGTGATCAACGTGACGACGCACGCAATGACGCGGTGCGCTCCCCGCCCCGCGGCTTCCGGGAACAGCGTGCACGCGATGGTGCGCACCGGACTCCAATCTCCCCCGGCTGGCCAGCCTTTTTAAAGTGCACCCTCTCCAGTTTCCAGTGAGCCCCTGACGAAGGTCAATCGAAACGGCTGTTGGGGTCGGTACCCACATTCTGAACCAATGCACCATTAGGTAAGCAGCTTTGAAAAGAATCAGTGCTGGTCTCTTTGCATTTGGCTACAATTGCCACTTCTGGAGCTAGGGATAGCATTATTGTGTACTCATGTAATCCTCTCTGTGCAGTCAGCAGCCTTAACTTGAGATCTAATCAGTGTTCAGCAACTCATGTTGTAGCCTCTATATACTCTGGCTATATTGCTAATTCATAGGCAATTGTATACAAATATATTGGATGTTCATACAACAGCATGAACTTGGCTTATAGAAATTTATATTTTATACACAGATTTCCAGTTTGATTGCTGACGTACTAGTACATATTGAATTCTAGGTCTTAATTAAAAATTATCTCTCATCCTATTTATGCAATGCACCAGCACTTTATGTTATACCACGAACTAGTATCTCTCTTTCCTGTTACATGGTTCTAATGGTGGGTACCCTCCATCTGTGGGTTGTGGACTTCGGTCCCTCTGTTTCCCATGCCTTGTCATACTGGTTTTAACCTTTAATAAATTGATTCTGCATTATACTGATTTGTCGCGGTTTTGCTTTCTTCTTGATATAATATGCCTGATGGTGCGATTTTTTCTCCATAGTGATTTGCTCCTCATTGTTGAGGTAATAAATAAGCATCTTTGATGAAGTGTATTAACGTAATAGGTATAAAGTAGGAATTTTCGGATGACGCACTGTTAGTCCCTCTACGGTCTTTTTATCAATAATGCCCCGTTTACAAGCATCCGCCAGGATGGCCTGGAGTTGCTCCGAGAAAGAGGTCACGGGATTGGAATCAAGTCTCAAATAGGTCTCACGATCTCTTCATTGGTGAAACGCCTCCCGTTCGTACAAAGTAGAAGGCCAGATTACCACGTTGCCCCCCTTGTCTGCCTGTTTTATCACCACTTCCTTGATGTTCTCTAATTCTTTGAGGGCAGTTCTCTGTGACGATGTGAGATTATCACGTCGTCTTCTAGTCGACACTTTTGAAAAATCATCTATTACCAATTTGGTAAAGATGTCGACAGCTGGACAGACAGACAAGGGGGGAAAACGCAGCGATCTGGGTCTAGTGTAAGGAGGAAACTCACCTAGTGAAGATGGAGAATCTCCAATGGCAAGATCCTCTAGATTTGCTAGGGCTTCAGTCTCACGCATCTCGAGGTCGTCAGCGGAGGAAATCCGTTTACTATGTAATTTTTTAAAAACCAGTTTGCGGGATAACAGATACAGGTCTTTTATGGCTGTAAAAAGATGGAAGGAGTTAGAAGGCGAGAATGACAACCCACAAGACAATACATCTATCTGTGCGGCAGAAATTTGATATAAGACAAATTAATTACCTGCAATGCCCTGTCACCCTTATTCAGAGGATTCTTGGGAGGATTTTTAGGCAGTTGTACCTTAGATTTAAAGCGTGTGACTACTCCGATGCTAGAGAGGTCAGAATCTGACTCATCTGTGCCAGAAGGGGTTGATGCTCCTGACACTCCTTTGGGAGGTGGTTGTCCCGTAGGGGTTTTTTTTTGGTCGTGAATCAGGGCGTGGTTAAGGACGCCCCTTACGGTCACTGTTTTTCTATTTATAAACCCTGTTTAGCTGAACATCGGTTTGGTCACGCTGAAATTTCTTAAGTTTATAGGCCTTTATATCCTTCTCCATTTTCTGTAATTCATTCTCAATTTCCTCATTGAATTTTGACAAGGCATCGCTTGGTAACGCGTCTTTGAATTTCGCCGCCAACTCCTCCAATTCTGACTCCATCTCATTGAGTGATTCAGTATTGAGTTCACTCAGTAATGATAGAAAAACACATGAGCATTCATTGGCCACTACCTAACATCTATCCCTGAAGGACTCATTGCTGATTGGAAAAGAAGGAAATACTTGTATGCGTAATCCGCGAGGTATTAAATCCTTCTCTATGTACTTGTTAAGAAACGCCCTGTCCCACCAAACCTTAGTTCTTTTTTTAAGGAGTTCTTTATATCCCCTAGTCAGCTCCGGAATTGTATCACCACTCCCAGACTCCACTGCCAGATTGAGCTGTGATTGCCAAGCATCATCACGAGCATGGAAGTCCATTGTGCACCTTGGAAGAACTGTGGGAACCACAGAAAACAGTATTAGGAACAGTTCCATACAACCCATAATACATTGGTAGTGAGTGTTACCTCACATACACCAAGTGCAACTCCAAAACAGAGTATATATAGAAAAACAAGGAGAGGAGATGTGCACAAATATGTTTAATTTATTATTTGAATAAACTGGCTTCAAGAAGCAAAAGGATGGGAACAAACGATGCTTGGGGCAAAGTGCATACAGTGATGGCATAGATATATAAAGTTAACCCATTACAGTACACAATAAAATCACAGTGGATACTAACAGAGACCACCTATGTTTCAGCAAGGTTCAGGAATACATCATATCAAATATAATAAAGTGCAAGTGCAACATCACAAAAAACTGAATCCCTACTGCCTAGGTATAGTCTAAGGGGAACCAAAAGTACCCCCAATAATAATGTGCACCGAGGTATTACCACACTGTAATGGCACCAAGCCCCTGGGCAGTGGAGGATCCCCCGGGTCCGGACCCCAATGTACGTTTCATAAAAGACTGTAGTTTACTTCTTCAGGGGGGTAACACCGTCATACCACATCTGGCTTTTATACCCATATCAGCAGTAATGCTGATAACCGCCATCTGTGTGGCATCTCTCTCACCACGCTGTGATGCGCACATCCGGGAGACAAGACGCGTTGCCGCGCGGTTAAAGACGCCGCGCCCACCACAGGGGGAGGGAGAGGAGCCTCAGACGTCACAGTGACAGGGCTTAACCCCTGCTGTGCCCACGCTAATGGGTGATGTTAATAGAACCCTAAAGAGCATTGTCTCATTGCAGCCATTTAATAAATTCAAAAAAGTTCATTTTTTTCTCATTTCTGCACTACATCGTGACTGAAAAAAAACTGACATGTACAGTACAAACCAAACGTTTGGACACACCTTCTCATTTAAAGAGTTTTCTTTATTTTCATGACTATGAAAATTGTAGATTCAAACTGAAGTCATCAAAACTATGAATTAACACTTGTGGAATTATATACTTAACAAAAAAGTGTGAAACAACTGAAAATATGTCTTATATTCTAGGTTCTTCAAAGACAGTCTATTCAGTAGGACTATCAGCTGTGTATCCACCAGACTTCTGCACAACAGAACTGATGGTCCCAACCCCATTGATAAGGCAAGAAATCCCACTTATTAAACCTGACAGGGCACACCTGTGAAGTGAAAACCATTTCCGCTGACTACCACTTGAAGCTCATCAAGATAATGGCAAGAGTGTGCAAAGCAGTAATCAAAGAAAAAGGTGGCTACTTTGAAGAACCTAGAATATAAGACATATTTTCAGTTGTTTCACACTTTTTTGTTAAGTATATAATTCCACATGTGTTAATTCATAGTTTTGATGCCTTCAGTGTAAATCTACAATTTTCATAGTCATGAAAATAAAGAAAACTCTTTGAATGAGAAGGTGTTTCCAAACTTTTGGTCTGTACTGTATATATTTGTGCAAATTTCTTAAAAAAGAAAAAGTGAAATATCACATGGCCATAAGTATTCAGTAGAGATGAGCGATGTTCGGTTCAAAATTCGACCTGTTTTGGGTGGTGTTTGAGTCATTCGACGAATGCGAACAATTTGCTTCAACTTCGGCAGTGCGAGATTATGTTCGATAGCGGTTCGTTCACCAAAAGCGTAACTGGCTTTTCACAGTAATACTGTTATTGAATGTTAATATCCAGTTTCAGTGTATAGTGTGCGGGAGGGGGGCTTAGATCAGAGCTGCTGAAATAATGCCGATCTCCATTTTTTTCCTCCTAACTGCACATACAGTGGGGCATTGCAGGCTGTCAGCCAATCACACACACACAGCAAAGTGCATTTTTTGCACACAAGCAAGGGCATGTGTCATTGGTGGTGTATGTCACATAACCTTGCCCTATAAGACCCAGCCATTTTCCCCACCGCCGCCATTACCTCGGTGATGCATTTGTGTGTCAGTCAGGCACCGCTACTGCTGCTGTGGGC
>JARQOC010000002.1:555625392-555664169 GCA_033576535.1 Allobates femoralis | reverse complement strand
GTGTGTATGTGTGTGTGTGTCCCTGTGGGGGGGTGTCTGTGTGGTGTGTGTGTGTCTCTGTGTTGTGTGTGTCCCTTTGTGGTGTGTGTGTGTCCCTGAGGGGTGAGTGCATGTGTCCCTATAGGGTGTGTATGTGTGTGTGTCCCTGTGGGGGGGTCTGTGTGGTGTGTGTGTCTCTTTGTGGTGTGTGTGTGTTCCTGTGGGGTGAGTGCATGTGTCCTTATAGGGTGGCTATGCGTGTGTGTCAATGTGGGGGGAATCTGTGTGGTGTGTGTGTCTCTTTGTGGTGTGTGTGTGTGCCTGTGTGGTGAGTGCATGTGTCGCTATAGAGTGTGTGTGTGTCCCCTTGGGGGTGTGTGTGTGTCTTTGTGGTGTGTGTTTGTTCGGGTGCGTGGTGAGTATCCAATGTTGGGGCTGCACCTTGGCGACTATACACTTGCTGTTACTCTTTGTGTGCGTGTGGTGTGTATACATGTCCCTGTGTGTGGTGAATATCTCATGTTGGGGCCCCACCTTAGTGACTATATGCTGGTATATGCTGTTAGTCTTTGGCGCTATCATTAAGTCCCTCTCATTCACAACTGTCAACTGGTAACTGTCACTTTTTCCCCATTATGTAGATAGGGGCAAAATTGTTTGGTGAATTGGAATGCACGGGGTTAAAATTTCGCCTCACAACATAGCCTATGACGCTCCTGGGGTCCAGACGTGTGACTGTGCAAAATTTTGTCTCTATAGCTGACAGGTGTCGATTTTCCTCCCACACGTTTCCTTTCCCTTTTTTCCCATTATGTAGATAGGGGCAAAATTGTTTGGTGAACTGGAACGCGCAGGGTTAAAATTTCGCCTCACAACATAGCCTATGACGCTCCCGGGGTCCAGACGTGTGACTGTGCAAAATTTTGCGGCTGTAGCTGCGACGGTGTAGATGCCAATCCCGGATATACACACATACACACACATATATATACACACATTCAGCTTTATATATTAGATTAATCACAGGACAATACAATGAACCAGCAACGCTGATAAGTGCCAGAGCAGATAGGCTAGTTTTAGAGGATCCGCAAGCTGAGTGCAGGCACCGCAAGTCCCTATGTTTAACATGTCGCGTTCCTGATGCGGACAAGACTGTGTGATTCGTGCACAAGCATCCGCATGTGCACAAATCACATATTGCAGTGAATGGGTGCGCATGGCCATCTGCACCCGAGCGCAGGCACTTGCACCCCCATGTTAAACATAGTGACGTGCGGTGCCTGCGCTCAGCTTGTGCTTCCCCGCCGCAATACGCTGCGGAGGGGTCTGCAAGTCTGAAACCAGCCATAGTGCTCATAGAATTCTATGGTACGTCAAGACCTGTAAACACTGGACTGTATTCCAGAACTCAGATAAGCTATGGGGATCTTCCCCTGCTCATTTATTGTTTTTTGATCATTTTTATTGTCCTGTATGTATAAGTCTTGACCTACCATAGAATTCTATGAGCACTACCTGCTCTGGCACTTATCAGTGTTGCTGGTTCATTGTATTGTCCTGTGATTAATCTATTATATAAAAGCCGAAGGCCACTTCCGGAGAACCCGAAGGGTTACTTCCGTGACGGCCTCCGACCATGCTGCTGACGTCACAGTGCAGTGTAGCCGCACGGAACTTTCCGTGCAGCTACAGGCACCGGCGTTTCAACGTTCCGCTCGCCCCTCACTACTGTCTCATCAAACACACACACACACAGCCTCTCACTACAGTCCTCCCAAACACACACACACCATCCCAACCACATCACACTCACACACTCACACACCCACACAAACACACACCCACCACACACACTCCAGTATACTTACCCCGCCGCCATCCCGCTGCACCGCTCCCGCCATGGCTCCGCCCACATCGCGGGGGCTCCCGCCATGGCTCCGCCCACCCCGCGGGACTCCCGCCTTGGCTCCGCCCACCTCACAAACCCCCCCCGCCTTGGCTCCGCCCACCTCACGATACTCCCGCCTTGGCTCCGCCCACCTCGCGAGACTCCCGCCTTGGCTCCGCCCACCTCGCGAGACTCCCGCCATGGCTCCGCCCACCTAGCCTGCGCTGACCACAGAGCTGCCGTCCTCTGCTGACCACAGAGCCTCCTTCCTGCGCTGACCACTCGACCACAGAGCCTCCTTCCTTCGCTGACCACAGACCCGCCGTCCTCTGCTGACCACAGAGCCGCCGTCCTCTGCTGACCACAGAGCCGCCGTCCTCTGCTGACCACAGAGCCGCCGTCCTCTGCTGACCACAGAGCCGCCGTCCTCTGCTGACCACAGAGCCGCCGTCCTCTGCTGACCACAGAGCCGCCGTCCTCTGCTGACCACAGACCCGCCGTCCTCTGCTGACCACAGACCCGCCGTCCTCTGCTGACCACAGAGCCTCCTTCCTGCGCTGACCACTCGACCACAGAGCCTCCTTCCTTCGCTGACCACAGAGCCGCCGTCCTCTGCTGACCACAGAGCCGCCGTCCTCTGCTGACCAGAGCCGCCGTCCTCTGCTCACCACAGACCCGCCGTCCTCTGCTCACCACAGACCCGCCGTCCTCTGCTCACCACAGACCCGCCGTCCTCTGCTCACCACAGACCCGCCGTCCTCTGCTCACCACAGACCCGCCGTCCTCTGCTCACCACAGACCCGCCGTCCTCTGCTCACCACAGACCCGCCGTCCTCTGCTCACCACAGACCCGCCGTCCTCTGCTCACCACAGACCCGCCGTCCTCTGCTCACCACAGACCCGCCGTCCTCTGCTCACCACAGACCCGCCGTCCTCTGCTCACCACAGACCCGCCGTCCTCTGCTCACCACAGACCCGCCGTCCTCTGCTCACCACAGACCCGCCGTCCTCTGCTCACCACAGAGCCGCCGTCCTCTGCTCACCACAGAGCCCCCGTCCTCTGCTCACCACAGAGCCCCCGTCCTCTGCTCACCACAGAGCCCCCGTCCTCTGCTCACCACAGAGCCCCCGTCCTCTGCTGACCACAGAGCCCCCGTCCTCTGCTGACCACAGAGCCCCCGTCCTCTGCTGACCACAGAGCCCCCGTCCTCTGCTGACCACAGAGCCCCCGTCCTCTGCTGACCACAGAGCCCCCGTCCTCTGCTGACCACAGAGCCCCCGTCCTCTGCTGACCACAGAGCCGCCGTCCTGCGCTGACCACTCTGCCTCCTTCCTGCGCTGACCACTCTGCCTCCTTCCTCTGCTGACCACAGAGCCGCCGTCCTCTGCTGACCACAGAGCCGCCGTCCTCTGCTGACCACAGAGCCGCCGTCCTCTGCTGACCACAGAGCCCCCGTCCTCTGCTGACCACAGAGCCCCCGTCCTCTGCTGACCACAGAGCCCCCGTCCTCTGCTGACCACAGAGCCCCCGTCCTCTGCTGACCACAGAGCCGCCGTCCTCTGCTGACCACAGAGCCCCCGTCCTCTGCTGACCACAGAGCCCCCGTCCTCTGCTGACCACAGAGCCCCCGTCCTCTGCTGACCACAGAGCCGCCGTCCTCTGCTGACCACAGAGCCGCCGTCCTCTGCTGACCACTCTGCCTCCTTCCTGCGCTGACCACTCTGCCTCCTTCCTGCGCTGACCACTCTGCCTCCGTCCTCTGCTGACCACAGAGCCCCCGTCCTCTGCTGACCACAGAGTTCCCGTCCTCTGCTGACCACAGAGCCCCCGTCCTCTGCTGACCACAGAGCCGCCGTCCTCTGCTGACCACAGAGCCGCCGTCCTGCGCTGACCACTCTGCTCCTTCCTGCCTGACCACAGAGCCGCCGTCCTCCTCCTGACCACACAGCCGCCGTCCTCTGCTGACCACACAGCCGCCGTCCTCTGCTGACCACAGCCCGCCGTCCTCTGCTGACCACACAGCCGCCGTCCTCTGCTGACCACACAGCCGCCGTCCTCTGCTGACCACAGAGCCGCCCGTCCTCTGCTGACCACAGAGCCGCCGTTTTCTGCTGACCACAGAGCCGCCGTCCTCTGCTGACCACAGAGCCGCAGTCCTCTGCTGACCACAGAGCCCGCCGTCCTCTGCTGACCACAGAGCCCGCCCTCTTCTGCTGACCACAGAGCCGCCGTCCTCTGCTGACCACAGAGCCGCCGTCCTCTGCTGACCACAGAGCCGCCGTCCTCTGCTGACCACAGAGCCGCCGTCCTCTGCTGACCACAGAGCCGCCGTCCTGCGCTGATCACTCTGCCTCCTTCCTGCGCTGATCACTCTGCCTCCTTCCTGCGCTGATCACTCTGCTCCTTCCTGCGCTGATCACTCTGCCTCCTTCCTGCGCTGATCACTCTGCTCCTCTGGCGATCACTCTGCCTCCTTCCTGCGCTGACCACAGAGCCCCGTCCTCTGCTGACCACAGAGCCCCCGTCCTCTGCTGACCACAGAGCCCCCGTCCGTCCTCTGCTGACCACAGAGCCCCCGTCCTCTGCTGACCACAGAGCCCCCGTCCTCTGCTGACCACAGAGCCCCCGTCCTCTGCTGACCACAGAGCCCCCGTCCTCTGCTGACCACAGAGCCCCCGTCCTCTGCTGACCACAGAGCCCCCGTCCTCTGCTGACCACAGAGCCCCGTCCTCTGCTGACCACAGAGCCCCCGTCCTCTGCTGACCACAAGCCCCCGTCCTCTGCTGACCACAGAGTCCTGCGCCTCCTCTCTGCTGACCACAGAGCCCCGTCCTCTGCTGACCACAGAGCCCCCGTCCTCTGCTGACCACAGAGTCCCGTCCTCTGCTGACCACAGAGCCCCCGTCCTCTGCTGACCACAGAGCCCCCGTCCTCTGCTGACCACAGAGCCCCCGTCCTCTGCTGACCACAGAGCCCCCGTCCTCTGCTGACCACAGAGCCCCCGTCCTCTGCTGACCACAGACGCCCCGTCCTCTGCTGACCACAGAGCCCGCCGTCCTCTGCTGACCACAGAGCCCCGTCCTCTGCTGACCACAGAGCCCGTCCTCGCTGACCGTCCTCTGCTGACCACAGAGCCCCCCGTCCTCTGCTGACCACAGAGCCGCCGTCCTCTGCTGACCACAGAGCCGCCGTCCTCTGCTGACCACAGAGCCGCCGTCCTCTGCTGACCACAGAGCCGCCGTCCTCTGCTGACCACAGAGCCGCCGTCCTCTGTCTGACCACAGAGCCGCCGTCCTCTGCTGACCACAGAGCCGCCGTCCTCTTGCTGACCACAGAGCCGCCGTCCTCTGCTGACCACAGAGCCGCCGTCCTCTGCTGACCACAGAGCCGCCGTCCTCTGCTGACCACAGAGCCGCCGTCCTCTGCTGACACCAGCCTCCTCTGCTGACACCTGCCTCCTCTCCGCGCTGATCCATCTGAGCCTCCCTTCCTGTCGCTGATCACTCTGCCTCCTTCCTGCCTGATCACTCTGCCCCTTCCTGCGCTGATCACTCTGCCTCCTTCCTGCGCTGACCACAGAGCCCCGTCCTGCTGCTGACCCTCTCGCTGACACAGAGCCCCCGTCCTCTGTCTGACCACAGAGCCCCCGTCCTCTGCTGACCACAGAGCCCCCGTCCTCTGCTGACCACAGAGCCCCGTCCTCTGCTGACCACAGAGCCCCGTCCTCTGCTGACCACAAGCCCCCGTCCTCTGCTGACCACAGAGCCCCCGTCCTCTGCTGACCACAGAGCCCCGTCGCTGGTCCTCTGCTGACCACAGAGCCCCCGTCCTCTGCTGACCACAGAGCCCCCGTCCTCTGCTGACCACAGAGCCCCCGTCCTCTGCTGACCACAGAGCCCCCGTCCTCTGCTGACCACAGAGCCCCCGTCCTCTGCTGACCACAGAGCCCCCGTCCTCTGCTGACCACAGAGCCCCCGTCCTACGCTCACCACTCTGCCTCCTTCCTGCGCTTACCACTCTGCCTCCTTCCTGCGCTGACCACAGAGCCGCCATCCTCTGCTGACCACAGAGCCGCCGTACTCTGCTGACCACAGAGCCGCCGTATACAGTGGCAACCACTGAGCCACCATATACAGTGCTAACCACTGAGCCACCATATACAGTGCTAACCACTGAGCCACCATATACAGTGCTAACCACTGAGCCACCATATAGTGCTAACCACTGAGCCACCGTATACAGTGCTAACCACTGAGCCACCGTATACAGTGCTAACCACTGAGCCGCCGTACAGTGCTAACCACTGAGTCACCATACAGTGCTAACCACTGAGCCACCATATACAGTGCTAACCACTGAGCCACCGTATACAGTGCTAACCACTGAGCCGCCGTACAGTGCTAACCACTGAGCCACCATACAGTGCTAACCACTGAGCCACCATATACAGTGCTAACCACTGAGCCACCATATACAGTGCTAACCACTGAGCCACCATATACAGTGCTAACCACTGAGCCTCCATACAGTGGTAACCACTGAGCCACCATATACAGTGCTAACCACTGAACCACCATACAGTGCTAACCACTGAGCCACCATACAGTGCTAACCACTGAGCCACCATATACAGTGCTAACCACTGAGCCACCATATACAGTGCCAACCACTGAGCCACCATATACAGTACCAACCACTGAGCCACCATATACAGTGCTAACCACTGAGCCACCATATACAGTGCTAACCACTGAGCCACCATATACAGTGCTAACCACTGAGCCACCATACAGTGCTAACCACTGATCCACTATATACAGTGCTAACCACTCAGCC
Organism: Allobates femoralis; assembly: GCA_033576535.1. Taxonomy (NCBI): domain Eukaryota; kingdom Metazoa; phylum Chordata; class Amphibia; order Anura; family Aromobatidae; genus Allobates; species Allobates femoralis. The sequence continues at coordinate 555,657,462 of JARQOC010000002.1, read as the reverse complement.
ACCATACAGTGCTAACCGCTGAGCCACCATATACAGTGCTAACCACTGAGCCACCATACAGTGCTAACCACTGAGCCACCATACAGTGCTAACCACTGAGCCACCATATACAGTGCTAACCACAGAGGCACCATATACAGTGATAACCACTGAGCCACCGTATACAGTGCTATCCACTGAGCCACCGTATACAGTGCAAACCACTGAGCCACCGTATACAGTGCAAACCACTGAGCCACCGTATACAGTGCTAACCACTGAGCCACCATATACAGTGCTAACCACTGAGCCATCATATACAGTGCTAACCACTGATCCACTATATACAGTGCTAACCACTCAGCCACCATATACAGTGCTAACCACTGAGCCACCGTATACAGTGCTAACCACTGAGCCACCATATACAGTGCTAACCACTGAGCCACCGTATACAGTGCTAACCACTGAGCCACCATATACAGTGCTAACCGCTGACCCACCATATACAGTGCTAACCACTGAGCCATCATATACAGTGCTAACCACTGATCCACTATATACAGTGCTAACCACTCAGCCACCATATACAGTGCTAACCACTGAGCCACCGTATACAGTGCTAACCACTGAGCCACCGTATACAGTGCTAACCACTGAGCCACCATATACAGTGCTAACCGCTGACCCACCATATACAGTGCTAACCACTGAGCCATCATATACAGTGCTAACCACTGATCCACTATATACAGTGCTAACCACTCAGCCACCATATACAGTGCTAACCACTGAGCCACCGTATACAGTGCTAACCACTGAGCCACCGTATACAGTGCTAACCACTGAGCCACCGTATACAGTGCTAACCACTGAGCCACCGTATACAGTGCTAACCACTGAGCCACCATATACAGTGCTAACCACTGAGCCACCATACAGTGCTAACCACTGAGCCACCGTATACAGTTCTAACCACTGAGCCTCCATATACAGTGCTAACTACTGAGCCACCATATACAGTGCTAACCACTGAGCCACCATATACAGTGCTAACCACTGAGCCACCATATACAGTGCCAACCACTGAGCCACCATATACAGTGCTAACCACTGAGCCACCATATACAGTGCTAACCACTGAGCCACCATATACAGTGCTAACCACTGAGCCACCATATACAGTGCTAACCACTGAGCCACCATACAGTGCTAACCACTGAGCCACCATATACAGTGCTAACCACTGAGCCACCATATACAGTGCTAACCACTGAGCCACCATATACAGTGCTAACCACTGATCCACCATATACAGTGCTAACCGCTGACCCACCATATACAGTGCTAACCACTGAGCCACCATACAGTGCTAACCACTGAGCCACCATATACAGTGCTAACCACTGAGCCACCATACAGTGCTAACCACTGAGCCACCGTATACAGTGCCAACCACTGAGCCACCATACAGTGCTAACCACTGAGCCACCATATACAGTGCTAACCACTGAGCCACCATACAATGCTAACCACTGAGTCACCATATACAGTGCTAACCACTGAACCACCATATACAGTGCTAACCACTGAACCACCATATACAGTGCTACCCACTGAGCCACCATATACAGTGCTAACCACTAAGCCACCGTATACTCTGCTACCCACTGAGCCACCTGTATACACACAATTCATTTCACCGCACTCCCCTAACTATTAGTAAATAAACTATATATGGATTCTAGACTACCCGATTCTTTAGAATCGGGCCGCCATCTAGTACCGTATATTTATGCTAACAAGGCTCTGTATCTGCAATTACTTATATAGGCATTGTGATCACATTATGTTTTTATGTGTCCCTTTAGTATATAATAAAGTTTATTTTTTTAGATACCTACTCTATTTTCTGGTGTCTTTTCTTTTTTTCTAGGTTATTCTTGGCATTTTCTATTAGATGTTGCACCTGTAAGGGTATGTCCTCACGATCCGGAGGAGCTGCGTGTTGGACGCAGCTCCTCCGGACCTGAGGGAAGGCGCGGGTGGCCGCAAAGAGACCGCAGCCGCCCCGTACTCACCATGTGCGGCGGGTGCGGGGCGGCTTCTCCCTGCAGTCTCTCTGTGGCAGCCGCTTCCGACTCCGCAGCATGAAATGAACATGCTGCGGAGGAACGGACTGTGAATACAGCAGGCACACAGTTCCCGCCCTTTGTGTCTCCCCCATGTCCTCCCACATTGTGTACATTCTGACCCCTGAGGAAGCCCCTAGAAAGGGGTGACACACATTGGGTGTGGGGATCGTTCCCACTGACTGCCCCTTTATGGCTAAAATTATATGGGTGACTATGGATTCATGCCTTTAAACGATGCAGCTCATTCACTTCTTCCTCCTTTCTTATCAATGTGAATTCTTTTTCTTCCATTCTTGATCATGTGTCCATTATCTTGCTTAAATGACTACAATTTTTGTTTAGATGTAGAAATCTTGGACCATGATTTTTATGGATTTAAGAGTAAAGCGTATGTACTCTATGGCTACAATGGATACTGTGGACAGGTGAATATCCATCAGAACTATATATTTCTTGTTGAAGTGGTATATGCTTTACTGATCTGAGTTGATTTCTGATGTGTTTATTTTGCATGTATCCAACCATAAGTATTTAAGCAGCAGTGGTTTGAAGGACTCTTTATCATATGTGTTCTTCTATGTCTGAAGCACAGTTCATTTTAATTGTTTTTAACCCATGATGTCTTGAATATTTCTGTAACTTTGTACTCAACAAAATTGTTATATCTAATATACTGCATTGACGATCCTTTCATACACGCTTCTTACTTTTCTATAAAATTTCAGGTAGCATCCTGTTGCATCAGGATTCTACCTGCCACCATTAAAGTTAATGGGCAAAAAAAACTGGACCCTGAAAGGATCAAGTTTTTGTTGAAAAACCTGATCTTGCCTGATTTGAAAAAAACGCGTGAAAAAAAGTGTGAAACTAGCCTTAAAACCTTTATTTTACACAAAACGTGATGATGATAATTAGAGAAAAACATTGACTATAGCACAGAGAAAGATTAATACTAAATTTTGTGAAGGTTATAACACTCACCAATCAGTAGGAAGTGTACAGGCCTTTGCTTTTTACAGGCCTTTGCTTTGAATGACTTCAGCAATTCTGCAGCCACAGGTCATTACTATTCTCTCACACTGCTATGGTGTGATTTTGGTGCACTCTTCTTCCAGTCTCTTCCACAGTTCTGTGACTGTTGTGGGTTTCTTGGCCATAACTTTGTCACCAAGGATTTTCCAGAGGTTTTCTATTGGGTTCAGCTCAGGACTCTGGGCTGACCATTTCATTGTTTCAATGTTTTCTGTTTCAAGGAACTGCTTTACTTGTTTTGCTGTGTGACAGGGGCATTATCCTGCATGAAAATTGCTGGCTGATGGATTGATGAAGGAACCACTTGTTGTTAAAGAAGGTTTTGATACACACTTGCATTCACTCTGCTATGTAGCTGTATGAAAGATCTAACCCCTGCAGAAGAAAACATTCCCTAAACCATGACACCTCCTTCACCACCTTTCACTGACTTCTTTACACCCTTTAGGTTCAGTCTTTTCCCAGTTTGTTGACAAAGAATGTTTCCCATCAGACCCAAATAGCTTAAACTTGCTTTTGACTCACCGTGGCCGGTTCTGCACGTCGCAGGCGTTGACTCTCCTCTGTCACGGAACCGCACCTGCGGCTGTGGGGCCCGGTGGTCCAGATCAATAGGGGGGTTGGCTGAACAGTAGGGATTGATTGTCTTCGTGACACCACCTGTGAGAGGTCCGGTAACTATACCGGCGCTGCGGGGCCTCCGGGGGATGGAATGCAGCAAGATGGGACGCTCCCCACAGGATGAGCGGGAGTCCCCGGGGCGAAAAGCTGCATAAGATGTTGTGAGGCAGCTGCGGTAATACTGCTGCTAGGCTCAGGAATCAGACGCAGACACTTCAAAGTCTTTTAGGTACCTTTACTGGTGTTAATCAGGTACGCCAGACCGGGATAGTGAAGTTAACACTCCTGGAGGTTCACAGCAAGCAGTTAGTGTAGGCTTCCTTCTTCTGTGTTCTAAGGCTAAGGTCGGGTGGATGTGGAATCCAGCCGGACTGGGCTGTATATTCAATGGAACAGATATTACCTGGGTAGCTGCACTGAGGGCACTGTAAAAGGGTGATGATAATTCTATCTTCTTCCCTGGGCTCTCGTTGGTAGGTGCGGCAGGTGAACAGGGATCTAGACTCCCTGTGAGGTATGCTGGTTCTCTGTGGTGGCTATATAGTTCCCACAGCTTCAGTTCCAGTAACTGGTGATTAAGGGAGAGAGTTATGGTCACTCTGGTATCCCTGAGAGGTGCTTCTCCTTTTCCTCTTACCCCAATTGCAAGGGTTTCCTCACTGGCTGGATGGCTGGTTGGGCCTAGTGTGTGTCTCATAAGGTAGAGATTACACACAACCTGCAGCTCTCCTAGTGTCTGCACACTCTTCACATTTCTAAAGTGACTGCACACTCTGAAGTTTCTCCCTCCAAGACCCTATTTATAGGGGCAACTGGCTCAAAGTGACAAGTGGAGCTCCCCCTAGAGGCTCGGGGTGAAATCAGGTGTTCTAAGGTGTTGTTGGTATTTTGTGAGTGTTGCTTGCTGCTAGCTCCATTCATGCCCCAAGGAGTTCTGTGGTGCCCAACAAGGTGCCAGGGTGCCACACTTTCATCACTAAAATGAACTGTGGACCACTTTTCCCCTATCCACACAACATGCTCCTCACCGAAGGTGAGTCTAGCCTTTTGATTCTTTCTGCTACTAAGAGGTTTGGTCACTACAGAATGGGCTTTCAGTCCAAATGCTCTTAAACATCATGACACTGTATTACCAGATAGCTACTTACGCTGTTCAGTGCTGTATTGGCGAGCTGTTCCAGCTGCAGTGTTGAAATCATTACCCATGGTGATTCTCCACATTATCCTGTCTTTTGAGGGCAACCAGCCCACTCGGGGGAACTTGAAAGAGTTTGTGATATTGTAAGGATGAAATATTCTATAAATTACAGGCGGCCTATGGCGCACATGTGCGTCATAGGTCATGAAGGGGTTAAAGTGTAATATATCAAACATACTAAGGAGGGAATCCATCATTACGGAGACTTCATGTTCGCTTTCATGTAATATTTTCAATGCCATTTTGTGGAAGACAAGTAATATATAAAGTTGCTTTAACCAGGATACCTACTTCGTGAAACCACCCTTTATGCTAAATTGCAAGAGAAATTTGAATACAACACTAAGCAGCCTAAAATGCTCATACTCTTCAAACATTTTTGCCACACTTCACGAAGCGTTCTATAATTTAATTTTTAGGTGGTATTTTACACCAAGTAAAATTCCAAAAATGTTTCCCAGCCAACCATCTGTACATTGGAGGCAGTGTGGACAGAGTTGAGATATTGAGACCATGATTAGAGCTTGGTGACAGCTGAAACGCATCGGTTCGTACCCCCAATGTTAACAGCATCATGGAAGCTTTGACCATGTACCACTTTTTAAAATTTTGTAATAATGAATATGAAGTTTTATACAAATATCTCTGTGTTATCTGCTGACTTCTGAGTAGTGACGTTGGACGGAATTGAATCTTTCTGAATCGAGTGCAATGAAGCAGGTGCTGTCTGTGCTGTACCAAAGGAACAGAGAAAGAAAAGAGTGAGGTGCTGACATATATTTATTGTTCACTTTTGCACAGAGGAGATATTGGCCATATATTTTGGAAGAGCCCTAAACTTAAAGAGCTTTATTTGCTGACAAATAATATTTTTGGACAAAATATATCGCTTACTCTACAGTTGGCCTTGTTGTCTTTGGGGATGGATTTAATTCCTTTCAGCTTTAGGCCTCTCTTGAGTCACATATTTCTGATTGTTAAAAACACTATTGCAGCAAACTGGAAAACTCCATCTATACCCACAATTGATGAGATAGTTGAAAAAAATGCCCTACATAATTCATATGAAAGAATCCATTCTATTTCAAATAATTATCACACAAAATATTACAAAAGAAGGGAACGATGGATTAGTGGTGGACCTACATAGCTGGTAAAATAGGATTTCAGAAACCTGCAAGAGTGTTAAATGTATAATATGAATGATAAAATATGCAACACTGTTTTAGGAAAATAATTTTTTATCTTGATATAAGGTTGTCACCTCCTTTCATTCCATGTGAAATTACTTGACACAATGTATGTTCACTTCGTGAACATAGGATAATTGGTAAGATAAAAAATGTACATGTTGATTGTTCACCAGTAGTGATGGGCGAACCTGCTAATATTCAGGTTTGGCAGACTCGAACAGATGTTTGCCTTTGGCTGATCTCCTGACCACTTGAATTTGTCCTTTCCATAGAAAGTTTGAGAAGAATTCGTTGTACCTGGATGTGATTGTGGGGAGTCATCGTCATCTGAGGCTGATGTAGTGTCTTCACTTTTGTCCTCAGGCGCATCTTCCTCAGACTCGCTATTGTGTCCGCTCTGGAAATCGGCTGGTACAACATCTCCTTCATCGCCACTAAAATCGCTCTCTTAATTGTCAAGGATTGAAGCTGCCCAATCCGCAAAACGGGGATCTTCTGACCTCATAGACGTCCTGGAATTCGCCATTTTTTGCCTGAGAGCAAGTGCACGAATAAACAGAAATTCAGTTATAAATTTGTGCAAAAATAAAGAAGTTTTCAAAATTTGAAAATGTGTAAAAAAGAATTACATTAGTGGTGATGTGGGGTTCAGCAAGGCCAAGACTGCACTTAGCGACAGCTAGCTCTGTTATGCGTGGCCAAAAGAGAGAGGCCTTGATGACATCCTGTTGACAAGGAAATGGATGGAAGTTAGTGAGACACGTATCCTCATATCAGCATTTTTCAGTGAATGGCAGCCGAACAAAAATCATAGAGCTGTAAAAATAAATAAATAAATAATCTAAAAAAATGACTTAGAGCTGTGTGATATTTTTCAGCACCAATAAAGCAGGCATCTATGGGATGCCACCCCTAGCTGCCTGGATTTACATTGGCTGGCAATCAAAATACAGGGTAACCCATTACTTTTTAAAATTATTTAAATAAATAATTAAAATAAGAAATGCGTGGGCTTCACTGTATTTTCTATTGTCAGCCAAGGTAAAACCCAGGCAGCTGGCGGTTGGGATTTTTGATTCTCAGCATGGTAAGACCCAAGCATTCTGGGCTATCCACGCTGAAAATCACAGCTGCCCCTGAAAATGGTGCATTCTTTTATAGTGCCATTTTTAGGTGCTTTACCCAGCTCTTCCAGCATCCATGGAGGGGTGGCATGCTGGGTAATGAAGGTATTAATGCCAGTTTTGTATTTTCAGCTGGCACTAAGTCCAAAATTCTTGGTGTCAGGCCAATATTAGAGCAGCAACAACGAATTTCTAGTAAACATAAAAAAAACGCACAGAAAACATTATTTTAATTGAAATTAAACACAAGACAACACTGATTCCCATTTTTAATGAACAATAACCCTCCCTCCAACATAATCCATCTGCGTTCACAAACGAATCATGAATTTAAAACTAATTCATAATCTACTAAGGTTTTGACCTTACTTACTGTTAAAAATTGTTTGAATAAAATAGTGACTGTTATATTATTTTTGCCTTTCTTAACCTCAGTTTCGCCCCTTTTTTTAACTTTATTTTACCTTTCCCTTTAAAGTCTGTTTTCCCATATTTATCAATAATTTCATTAAAAATTATTTGAACATAAAACAAAGTAATAAAATAATTGAATCTTATTTAATACAAAAAGTTAGACCCTCTAACATACAGTATAACCATTGAAGGAAGTTTAATGTTGTAAACTGATGCACTTTGAATTGGTGACTTCTTGCTCTTTGCAGCTGTACATCTGTTTCATGGGTTCCCGAGAGATGGACAGAACCCATTATGAATGGATCCTGACCCCAGAGGAATCTTGTACACTGTAGTTCCACATCCTATTTCACTCAGTAATTACATGAACTTGAGGATCAGACAGGAGAGAGATACCAGCTGTGAGATGAGGTAGACAAGGCTTCCTTGTAAGACAAGATAAAAAGAATTGTAAATGTTTATTACTTGAAATGTAAAGTCTTATTTAGAACAAATTACAGGAAGTGACTGCTTATTGTATAAAGCAATTCATCATGTTGGTATAAGTCATTCAGTTGTATTAGGCTTTTCAATACGATCAGTTAAAGAATAAAATCAAATACATCTAAAATGATGTAATTAAAATGAAATAAACTAGATAAGTTTATATAGACACATTTATATCATTCTCATTATATACAATTACATTCATGCAACAGAAATATAAATTGTTATCATCTAAGAATAAGAAGGCTGATACTTCCATGGGATGCTCTGTTTAATGCAAATGTATAACCCCAATAACACTGCCCCTGCATAGACCTAAGATAGTGGGCAACGTCTGTATTCTAGAAGGCCACTGACCCAGGGTGTACCTCAAAAGCCACACTGGTTGTCAAAGAGCCCCAACTCAACAAGTCAATGCCCAAATGCTATTTCTATCATAAGTTGAGAATCACTTACAAACTACTGACAGATGGCCTTTACTTCAGTTTTAAAAGATTAAAATGAATGTTCCCCTGGCATTATCAACGCTCTCTCACTGTCTGTATACAAATATGTGAGTGTGATGTATATACATGCTACAGTGTAAGAATGCTTTTGTAAATGGAAACATTAATAATTAATTGATAAAAATAAAATGTAAAATGACTGAAATATGTATGAAAACATAAGAACTGGAGTGCAGAACAATGGCAGCAGGCACTCGGGACTGAAGAGTCAAAGTTTGAAAGATTTGGCTGTAAAAGAAGGCAGTTTGTTGAAGGGCTTGAGTACAATGATGGAGTACAGTGATGGAGTACAATGATGGAGTACAATGATGGAGTACAATGATGGAGTACAATGATGGAGTACAATGATGGAGCACAATGATGGAGCACAATGATGGAGCACAATGATGATTGTCTGCAGGTAACATCCTAGTGGAGGAACCTTGCAAAACTGGAGCTGCATTTCAGCAAATGGAGTTTGTGATTTGGTCAGGATTAATGGTGTCTTCACTGCTAACTCATCTAGGCAGATGATCACCCATTAAGGTATACCATCATGGAGGAGTCTTAAAAAATAAATAAAAAGTCCAGTTTACCGGCTTTGCCACTCTTCATCAACACCATTCGGAGCACGGATACAGGCAATGCTTTGGCCCAAGTGTTATGAAGAAAATTAGAAAGAAACCAGCTTCATCTGAACAGATTTAGTTCTGTCTGCAACCTGTTCAGTATACTAACATTATGGGCACACACCTCTAGTGTTGGGTGCTAGCATGAAAATATATAAGACTACTTACTGAGATCTGCTGCACACCGGCACTTCATGCCTTTAAAGGAAAAACCAAAATGGCCGACAAGTACTTTTTCATTATGTGAACAGGGACCAAGATTATATTGGAAAGCTCCTGAAAGCTGTCTAAGATAAATGTGAAAAATTGGTTGATGTGATGATCATGACATCGTAAGCCCAGTAACCCCGACAAGGTTTTTTCACACTACTGGGTCCTAACTAAAACCTCATGTCTGCAGTCTGGATAAATGTATGGGATAATGCCCTGTGTGCAATTAAAATCCTGCTTATAAAGGAAATGTCCAGGACTATGTGTAGGTTCTCACAGCAGCTACTGGGTGGGGGAGGGTGCCGCATCCCAAAATGTTTTATCCCATACATTTATCCAGACTGCAGACATGAGGTTTTAGTTAGGACCCAGTAGTGTGAAAAAACCTTGTCGGCGGTTACTGGGCTTACGATGTCATGATCATCACATCAACCAATTTTTCACATTTATCTTAGACAGCTTTCAGTAGCTTTCCAATATAATCTTGGTCTCTGTTCACATAATGAAAAAGTACTTGTCGGCCATTTTGGTTTTTCCTTTAAAGGCATGAAGTGCTGGTGTGCAGCAGATCTCAGTAAGTAGTCTTGCAACCTGTTCAGATGAAGTTAGAGCTCTCTCTAATTTTCTTACAAGTTCTGGAAAAGAAAATGGCGCCAACATAGGGTGTTACCCGTAACAATTTTGGTCAAATTGTAGACTTTGTTTGCTCACCTTGTATGGTTGTGAGAATCAGAACCACTATATAAGCTTAATATCGTCTTGATATCAATTCATGATTGTTGCAGCAGTCTTCCAAAAACTTAGGCATAGCAGTAAAAACAGAGAAAAATTGGAATATGTGACTGCACTACCATCCACTCAATCACATAGGTTAATGATTGGGATTTTTATTTGCAATGAGTTTCAGGGCTCTCTGGCTCCTTCATCGGGATAAAACATCTGTGATGTCTGTGGTATCTGTGATACATCTGTGATTTTTTCCTAATGAAGGGGCCAGAGAGCCCTGAAACTCGTTGAGAATAAAAATCACAATCACTAAACTATGTGATTGAGTGGATGGTAATTTTCTTCGAAGAGTCTTAATAATTACAAATTTATTTTGCAGCAGTGCAACGGCTACAACATAAAGCAAGTGTTATTAAGGCCTTGTTCACACATACCATCCGTTTTTTGCCTTAAATCCGTTTTTGTGAACATTTTGGACTGTTTTTTTTTTCAAAGTCCAAAAACGCATATGTGTTAACGCATGGTGCACTTAAGTGTCAGTGTGTTTTTTTAACAACACATGCGTTTTTGTTCAGCATCCCAAAAAGCACTGTATGCAGCGTTTTTGGGTGCTGTAAAAAAAGCATGCGTTTTTTTAACATGGGGCCCTATGGGAAACGCATGCGTATTTGCATGGCACATATAGGTACCATGCGTTTTTGCATGTGTTTTTGGTGAAAAAATGACTAAGTCCCAAAAGTTCCAAAAAATGTTCAGAACCTCAGGGGACACTATTGGCACCCTTAGGGCTTAAAAAACGGATTGGTATATGTGAACAAGGCCTAAGAACTATCTTCAGACTGACAAAATGGAAATAGTAGTATTTCCCTTTGCAAATAACATTTAGTAGTCAAAAGAATACAATATTCTGCCATACGACTACTGGGAGCGCTAAAGAATTCTCCATACACATAGTTTAGAAAAGCTTTCCTCCTTCCTCATCTCTGCAGGGAGTTAGAGGCCGTGTTATATAAGTGTGCATGTGCACGGTAGCCTGTCAATCTCAGACGTGAGGTTTGAAGGAAGGCAGTGAGATGTGGGAAAGACATCCGTTCATGAATACACTGGGTTTAAATTTTCTCACTTGTGAGGGCTTTCCTCTTTGCTAATAGTCAAAAAGAACACATTTTGTGCTGTTTTCTTGCTAAGGAGTATGGCTATGTAGCTCTGCAGGATATCAAGCTGATGAATACATTTTAAGCCTCCTTGAACTCCATGAAAAAAAGTCACATGACATTGTTCAAATTACTAAGATTATAGCAAATAGCTAACATTTCCGCTATGTTGAGGAAACACAATAGTTGTGGAAAGGCATCATTCAGATTTCTGTTTTTTGCATACCCATTTTATCGTTGGTGTTTATACATTCAGATTATAATCTACTAGATGGTGGCCCGATTCTAATGCATCAGGTATTCTAGAATATAGAAATAGAGATTGCATGGGGAAGGCGGTGAGGGCTGAATTGGAGAAAACTTTGAAGAAGGAGTGGCGGGGAAAGGACGGCGTGGCAGGGGGGAGGAGGGAGGACAGAGCAGCAGGGGAGAGGAGGATGGAGGACAGAGGAAATAGCGGCGGGGTGTGGGAGGATGCAGCATCACAGGCAGGGGGAGGACGGAGCGGCAGGGGAGGATGGAGCACAGAGCGGCAGGGGGGAGGAGGGGGCAGGACGAAGTGGCGGGGTGGGGAGGATGGAGCAGCACAGGCAGGGGGAGGATGGAGTGGTGGAGGATGGAGGACAGAGGAGGTAGCGGCGGGGTGTGGGAGTATGCAGCAGCACAGGCAGGGGGAGGAAGGAGAGGCAGGGGAGGATGGAGCACAGAGCGGCAGGGGGGAGGAGGGGGGAGGACGAAGTGGCGGGGTGGGGGAGGATGGAGCAGCACAGGCAGGGGGAGGATGGAGTGGCAGAGAGGAGGAGGACAAAGGAAGGAGGAGGAAGCAGTAGAGGAGGATGGAGAAGCACAGACAGGGGGAGGACGGAGCACAGAGCAATGGCAGAAGGGAGGAGGACAAAAGAAAGAGGAGGAAGCGGTGGGGTGGGGGAGGATGGAGCGGCACATGCGGGGGAGGACGGAGCGGCAGGGGTAAGACAGAGCGGCAGGGGGAGGACAGAGCGGCAGGGGGAGGACAGAGCGGCAGGGGGAGGACGGAGCACAGAGTGGCGGGGGAGAGGAGGATGGAGGACAAAGCAACGGGTGGAGGAGGCCGGAGTAATACAGAGCGGCAGGGGGAGGAGGACAGAGGACAAAGCGGCGGGTGGGGGAGGATGGAGCAGCACAGGCAGGGGGAGGACGGAGGATGGAGTGGCGGAGAAGAGGAGGACAAAGGAAGGAGGAGGAAGCAGTGGGGTGGAGGAGGATGGAGTGGCACAGACAGGGGGAGGATGGAGCACAGAACGGCGGGGGGGAGGAGGACGGAGGACGAAGTGGTGGGGTGGGGGAGGATGGAGCAGCACAGGCAGGGGGAGGATGGAGTGGCAGAGAGGAGGAGGACAAAGGAAGGAGGAGGAAGCAGTAGAGGAGGATGGAGAAGCACAGACAGGGGAGGACGGAGCACAGAGCAATGGGAGGAGGAGGACGGAGGACAAAGCGGCAGCAACATGTCGGCGAAACGGAGGACTGAGGATCCAGTTGGTGGCGGGGAAGACGCAGGGCCGGTGGCAAGTATAGCGGACAGTGCATGGAGGTGTGTGTGTGTGTGTGTGTGTGTGAGTGTGCGGGCGGCCATATTAGAACACCCACAGTGGGTTTAGAGGCTACTTCAGCCAGGATGTGACGTAGCATACCGTTACATCCTGACGGAAGTAGCCTTAGGGTTTTATTATAATAGATGGAGCTGTTCACGTCAGGTGTTTTTTTGTGATAACATTAAAGTAGAGAACAACTGGCACACCTACAGTGCCTTGTGGAAGTATTTGGCCCCCTTGAACTTTTCAACCTTTTGCCACATTTCAAGCTTCAAACACAAAGATATACCGTAAATTCAAATTTTTTTGTGAAGAATCAACAGCAAGTGGGACACAATCGTGAAGTGGAACGAAATTTATTGGATATTTTGAACTTTTTTAACAAATAAAAAACTGAAAAGTGGGGTGTGCAATATTATTCGGCCGACTTGAGTTAATACTATGTAGCGCCACCTTTTGCTGCGATTACAGCTGCAAGTCGCTTGGGGTATGTCTCTATCAGTTCTGCACATCGAGAATCTGAAATTCTTGCCCAATCTTCCTTGCAAAACAGCTGGGGCTCAGTGAGGTTGGATGGAGAGCGTTTGTGAACAGCAGTTTTCAGCTCTTTCCACAGATTCTCGATAGGATTCAGGTCTGGACTTTGACTTGGCCATTCTAACACCTGGATACGTTTATTTTTGAACCATTCCATTGTAGATTTTGCTTTATGTTTGGGATCATTGTCTTGTTGGAAGATAAATCTCCGTCCCAGTCTCAGGTCTTTTGCAAACTCCAAAAGGTTTTCTTCCAGAATGGTCCTGTATTTGGCTCCATCCATTTTGCCATCAATTTTAACCATCTTCCCTGTCCCTGCTGAAGAAAAGCAGGCCCAAACCATGATGCTGCCATCACCATGTTTGACAGTGGGGATAGTGTTTTGAGGGTGAGGAGCTGTGTTGCTTTTACGCCAAACATATCATTTTGAATTGTGGCCACTGCAGATTTGTGCAGTGTACGACTGACTGTTGTCCTATGGACAGACTCTCCCACCTCAGCTGTAGATCTCTGCAGTTCATACAGAGTGATCATGGGCCTTTTAGCTGCATCTCTGATCAGTCTTCTCCTTGTTTGAGATGATAGTTTAGAGGGACGGCCTCGTCTTGGTAGATTTACAGTGATTGAAAGTATCACAAGCAGTAAAGCCCACCTCATTCTCCACAGTATATGGAGAATAGAGTTAGGGAAATATAATAGGATTAAAATAGAACCCATCGCATGAATTAACGTTTAAAGAGAAGAAAGAGCGACCATAGGGTATAATGAAAATATATATATTTTATTAGAGACGTGCTTACACAGGTAAAAAAGTAAGGGTGGAAGAAGGAACATACAATATAAATCCAACCACATGTACGGTTTCACATACCAGGTATATCAATAAAAAGAGGTAAAAAAGTGCAAGTGCCAAAGTATACAAATCAATGTCATATAAGGGTAGAAATTACAGTGGACAACCTATTAAGCCTTTTCCTACAATACACAGCTATATGTGAGGATAGCTATAAATATCAGAGAAATCCTGTGTAGACAGTGCCGGGACAAGGCATTTTGGTGCCCTAGGCAGGTAAGGCAAACGGCACCCCCCCCCCCAAATATGTCTGGGAATAAAAATGTCAACATACTCTGAAAGTAAATTTAATTTAACGGGGACCTATAAAAGGTTCGTCCAACCAAACTGCAGAGACATACTGATAGGATGCTTACATTGTGAGCCCCGATGGGGACAGTGTTCATGATGTATGTAAAGTGCTGTGGAGTTCATAGTGTAATATAAATGCAAAAAGTATTATTCTTAATATTATGTCACAATACCAGGATCTGAGGATCTTCTATCTCGAGGTCAGGGACTCTCTGATGCCATGTTGCTGCTTGTCTCGCTGTTGTCCTCTTTTGACACTGCAGTGCGGTGGACAAGAGAGCATTAACTGGTTAATAACAAGAAGTATGGAGTGTGTACTGAGCCATAAACCCTCCCCTTACCATGAAGTATGGAGTGTGTACTGACTGAGCCATAAACCTCCTCATACCATGTCCAGCAGACATTGTAGGATTACTACCCGTATATACTCGTGTATAAGCCGACCCGTGTATAAGCCGACCCCCCTACTTTTGCCCCAAAACCTGGGAAAACCTATTGACTCGTGTATAAGCCGAGGGTGGACCCCAGCACAGGTATACAGCCCCCAGCAGTGTGGTATACAGCAGCCTCCTCAGTGGTATATACAGACCCCAGTGGTAATACAGCAGCCACAGTGGTAATACAGCAGCCCCAGGGGTAATACAGCAGCCCCAGGGGTAATACAGCAGCCCCAGGGGTAATACAGCAGCCCCAGGGGTAATACAGCAGCCCCAGGGGTTATACAGCAGCCCCAGTGGTATATACAGGCCCCAGCAGTATATACAGCAGCCCCAGGGGTTATACAGCAGCCCCAGGGGTTATACAGCAGCCCCAGTGGTATATACAGGCCCCAGCAGTATATACAGCAGACCCAGGGGTAATACAGCAGCCCAAGGGGTAATACAGCAGCCCCAGGGGTAATACAGCAGCCCCAGGGGTAATACAGCAGCCCCAGGGGTTATACAGCAGCCCCAGCGGTATATACAGGCCCCAGCAGTATATACAGCAGCCCCAGTGGTATATACAGGCCCCAGCAGTATATACAAGCCCCAGCAGTATATACAGCAGCCCCAGTGGTATATACAGGCCCCAGCAGTATTTACAGCAGCCCCAGTGGTATATACAGGCCCCAGCAGTATATACAGCAGCCCCAGTGGTATATACAGGCCCCAGCAGTATATACAGCAGCCCCAGTGGTATATACAGGCCCCAGTGGTGGTATACACAGGCCCCAGTGGTGGTGTATACAGGGCCCAGTGGTGGTGTATACAGGGACCAGTGGTGGTGTATACAGGGCTCAGTGGTGGTGGTGTATATAGGGCCCAGTGGTGGAGGTGGTGTATACAGGGCCCAGTGGTGGTGTATACAGGCCCCAGTGGTGGTGTATACAGGCCCCAGTGGTGGTGTATACAGGGCCCAGTGGTGGTGTATACAGGGCCCAGTGGTGGTGTATACAGGCCCCAGTGGTGGTGTATACAGGCCCCAGTGGTGGTGTATACAGGGCCCAGTGGTGGTGTATACAGGACCCAGTGGTGGTGGTGGTGGTGTTTACAGGGCCCAGTGGTGGTGTATACAGGCCCAAGTGGTGGTGTATACAGGGCCCAGTGGTGGTGTATACAGGGCCCAGTGGTGGTGTATACAGGGCCCAGTGGTGGTGTATACAGGGCCCAGTGGTGGTGTATACAGGGCCCAGTGGTGGTGGTGGTGGTGTATACAGGGCCCAGTGGTGGTGTATACAGGGCCCAGTGGTAGTGTATACAGGGCCCAGTATGCGGACCGGGGGGGGGGCGCCTTTGCACACTGACTCACCGGTCACCGAGGCCGCCGTCACCGTGCGTCTGCTGCTGTAATGAGGAGGAGAGGAGGGGCGGGCAGAGCTGCGGGACAGGAAGTCGGAGTCCCGCCCTCCTTCCTCTCTGGCCGGCGCACCGCGGCTGGCGGCGGCCAGCACGGGGCCCTCCAGGAGGTGCGGGGCCTCCCAGGGGGCGGGAAAAATGGGGGAATGAGGGAAAAATACTCCCTTCACAAGATGGCGCCCTAGGTGATCGCCTAGGGTCGCCTAGCTGTCGTCCCGGCCCTGTGTGTAGAACATGTGCTCATGTCTATATATAGCACCCTGTATAGAGCAGCTATTTACTCACATAGCATATATAGAAAACACAGACACTATGCATATATATAGAAAGACAGGAGTACACATGATAGTATATAGCCTATAAAAGACTTATCACAAAACCTTAAAGGATAAATATCCATGTAAAATATAAGCATACATAGGTTTAGATATGGTTATGGGGACAAGGTCCTATCATCATATCACTAAATATGAACTTATGCCCGTATTTATAAATATGTCTCCTCTTATACAGAGTATCTATGGGCACATACAGCACATGTAAAAAGCACAGGTAGTATGCATATAATATACCAGCATATGCAGGGAAGGCCAAGGACCACTATATAGTGTATATAACCATTATTGACAAGAGAGATTAAGCCTATAATGGACCTCCATACAAGGGAGCTCCAAGAGAGCAGGGAAAAACTAGGCACAAGGCACAATGAGAACCTTATTTACCTTATTAAGCCTGGACTGAACCGAGCGCTCCGATGCGCATTTCGGTATGACGAAGGTTATCATAGAAGGTTATCACAGAAACAAACCGGTGAGTGCCGTTCCTCTTTTGTCAAGAAGTATCTCGGACCTGCCTGGTGTGTTCCTTGGTCTTCATGATGCTCTCTGCACTTGAAACAGAACCCTGAGACTATCACAGAGCAGGTGCATTTATATGGAGGCTTGATTACACACAGGTGGATTTTATTTTTCATTACCAGTCATTTAGGACAACATTGGATCATTCACAGATCCTTACTGAACTTCTGGAGTGAGTTTGCTGCACTGAAAGTAAAGGGGCCGAATAATATTGCACACCTCACTTTTCAGTTTTTAATTTTTAAAAAAAGTTTAAAATATCCAAAAAATTTCTTTCCACTTCACGATTGAGTCCCACTTGTTGTTGATTCTTAACAAAAAATTTTGAATTTATATCTTTATGTTTGAAGCCTGAAATGTGGCAAAAGGTTGAAAAGTTCAAGGGTGCCAAATACTTTCAAAAGGCACCATATATGTGAAGGTGCAAGCAGGAAAAAGAACTATTATAATATAAGGTTATCTGCTGCACACTAAACATTAAAAGTAGATATAATGGCTAAAGAATGAATGACTGGCATATATAAAGCTAATGCAAATTTGGATGAGGAAAATTGACATTACAGTAACTGCTTCAGGATACAATGAAGAAAAATGAGAATCTTAGCTGATGCATTGGCCATTGCATGTGAGCCCGATAACCTTGTCGAGGTTCTTTAGCCATTATATCTAGTTAATGTTTAGTATGCAGCGGATAACCATATATTATAATAGTTTTTTTCCTGCTAGCACCTTCACATATAGGTGTGCCAGTCGTTCTCTACTTTAATGTTCTTACAGTTTTCTGACTGAGCACCCTTCCCCCACCCAATAGCCATGTCTAGTTTACCATGTGTAGTTCACCATCTTGCGGTAGTCAAGCTCCCAGCCACACCCATACACACAGGGTTTTCATTGCACTCCGAGGCACATATCCTCATATGCATTTGTACTGCAGTCAGAGGCACAAGGTCACGGACCCGATAGATGTGAGAGCACCTTGACAAGGTTATCGGGCTCACATGCAATGGCCAATGCATCAGCTAAGATTCTCATTTTTCTTCATTGTATCCTGAAGCAGTTACTGCAATGTAAATTTTCCTCATCCTAATTTGCATTAGTTTTATATATACCAGTGATTCATTCTTTTGCCATTATATCTAGTTTTTATGTTTAGTGTGCAGCGGATAACCACATATTATATGTTTTTTTTTTGTGGACCTTGTGTCTGCAAAAAAAAAAAAAATCACAAATCTGCTTAATGAATCAAAAGTACCTGTACAATTCCATAGGTCCTTGAAAATTGACAGTGCATGAATGGAATTGAGTACATGGTATCACAAGTGCTTAACCCTAATATCCAGAACACCCTCAACATAAAATGACACAGACAACAGAGATTGTGGATTGAATAGGCCATGATGTTTATTGATGAGGTAAAATAACCCATCCATGAAACAATCACCAAGTCGACGCAGCATACCTAGGCGACATAACCCCCCTTCAACAAACATCATGATAAAAAATAAATGACTGTGGAGGGAGGGTGGTTACTGATTATCCACTGATTATCCTCTTCTTTCTTCAGACTGGCATGAAACCCCTTCAGCACCAGGTATTTAATCAAAAACTCCTTCCTGACGGTTTTTACTATTCAATCAGTTACATCTGTAAGAAAAAAAAAAGCTGCCCTTCTAACAAGGGCTAATGTTAGAACATACTTGCGCTGGTTCACAGCTGATCCCTCTGAACCACCAAGAAAACATGGTTCTTAAATCTGCACAGCTACCAGTACAACCAGGTAAATTGCAGTGGGTATCGAAAGTATTCAGACCCCTTTAAATTTTTTACTCTTTGTCTCATTAGGAACAATTCCATACAACCCATAATACATTGGTAGTGAGTGTTACCTCACATACACCAAGTGCAACTCCAAAACAGAGAATATATAGAAAAACAAGGAGAGGAGGTGTGCTCAAATATGTTTCATTTATTATTTGAATAAACTGGCTTCAAGAAGTAAAAGGATGGGAACAAACGATGCTTGGGGCAAAGTGCATACAGTGATGGCGTAGATATATAAAGTTAACCCATTACAGTACACAATAAAATCACAGTGGATACTAACAGAGACCACCTATGTTTCAGCAAGGTTCAGGAATACATCATATCAAATATAATAAAGTGCAAGTGCAACATCACAAAAACCTGAATCCCTACTGCCTAGGTATAGTCTAAGGGGAACTAAAAGTACCCCCAATAATAATGTTCACCGAGGTATGACCAGACTGTATTGGCACCAAGCCCCTGGGCAGTGGAGGATCCCCCGGGTCTGGACCCCAACGTACGTTTCGTAAAAGACTGTAGTTTACTTCTTCAGGTGGTTAAGACCGTCATACCACATCACGCCCCCGCCGGAATTGTGCAGGCGTCACCGCCGTGACGCGCACATCCGGGATCCCGGACGCGTTGCCATGGCTCCCGGGCATGCGCGTCCGCGGTTAGAGATGCCGCGCCCACCACAGGGGGAGGAAGAGGAGCCTCGGACGTCACAGTGGCAGGGCTTAACCCCTGCTGTGCCTACGCTAATGGGCGATGTTAATAGAGCCCTAAAGAGCATACGTGTGAGTGCCAATATACACTCATGGAATAAAACACGGACAGGACATTTGTAAGCAGCCTAAATCTTCAAGTAAAATACACATATAATAACATATAAATAGATAGGTTGCGAACACAATATCACAGTCCCAGTAATGTCCAGATGCACAGGGCTTCCAATGCTGTAATTGATGGCAGAGCTACAGTGGAGGTGCGACAAACAGAACCACAAAATGTGGTCCAAAAGGAACTATAAAGAAAAAAGGGTCTCATTCAACCCCCTGGGCACCATTGTCCCAAGGGTGGTGATCCACCTTGTTTCATGTTGAGCAAGGATCCTCTTAACATCACCACCGCGGGCACCAACATGGACAACGTCAATCCCCCTAATTCTCAGGGAGACCCGGTCACATCCATGGTGCGCCCTAAAATGACGGGGCAATGTTTTTAGGGTCAAAGGATCATCCACTGTCTGGGCCGCAGCAATGCCGTTCACATGTTCCCTCTCCCTTTTACGTAACTCTCTGGAAGTTAAACCAATGTATATCAACCCGCACCCGCAAGTGCCATAATATAACACATAGCGGGTGCTGCAGTTGACATATGATTGGATATTATAGGTTTTAGTACCATCAGATGACGAGAATGAGGTGGATCGAACGACATTTCTGCATGCCAGACAGTGTCCACACTGGAAACAACCCCTCATGGACCTGCCAGATCCAAACAAGGGAGGAATGAAGGGAATGTAGTGGCTCCTAACAAGCACAGATTCGGTGCCCTGCGAGAAGTCATTAACGGAAATTCAGACAAGGAGTCCCTCAGATGCGGATCGGTTTGTAGAACCGGCCAATGACGCTGGAGAATAGACCGCATCGTCTCCCACTCCTGGTTGTACGTGCTAATATAACGTACCATATTATTCAAGGGTTTCTCTCCCTGACCCCCCCAGATACGTGAAGAAGCTGAGCCCTTGGGGTATGTTTGGCCCTGAGAGATGCCCTTTTGATGCTTCGATTGCTGTATACCCCTTTCTCGGAAACGTGATGCCAAATCGCTTGCCTGCTCCTCGAATATAGCATCAGAGTAGCATATGCGTTTAATGCGAAGGAATTGTCTGGTAGGGACAGCACGAAT
Source organism: Allobates femoralis (assembly GCA_033576535.1). NCBI lineage: Eukaryota > Metazoa > Chordata > Amphibia > Anura > Aromobatidae > Allobates > Allobates femoralis. Next base: position 555,636,418 of record JARQOC010000002.1, on the reverse strand, counting down.
TGTAGATGCATTATGGGCAGACTTGGCGTGTAAAAGGGCATTAACAGATGTGGGTTTTCGGAAAACGTCTGTCACAATCATGCGATCAGACCCCACAGAGATATCTAAGAACTCTATCTTAGTTATATCATATTTATACGTTGTTTTAATGTTAAAGGGGTTAATGCCCAGTCTGCCCATAAAATAGTCGAGCTGCTCCGCAGTGCCCTGCCACAAAAAAAATAAGTAATCAATATAGCGGTACCAGCACTGCACATGGGCGCAGTCCGCAGCGCCCTCGCCGCCAAAAAGCCACCTCTCCCAATAGCCCAGGAAGAGGTTGGCGTACGAGGGCGCGCAGGACGCGCCCATTGCAGTGCCCTGACCCTGTAGATAGAATTTATCTTTTAAAATAAAGAAATTGTGGGTCAGGGCAAAGCGGAGCAGCTTGAGTATTAGGTCACTCATTGCGGCGTCCCTACCGTTTGCCTTCAGAAAAAATTCTGCAGCCTCCAGACCATCAGCATGGCGGATGCAAGTATAGAGGGACTCAATATCTGCTATAACCAACAGTACGTCAGAATCCACAAAGATCCCGTCAATGCACACAAGGACATCCGTTGTGTCACGAACATAGGAGGGGAGGGTCTCAACCAACGGTTTCAAGTAAAAATCTATAAATTTACAAATGGGTTCACACAACCACCCTATGCTGGACACAATCGGACGTCCCGGTGGAGTCACGGGATCCTTGTGGATCTTTGGTAATAGGTATAAAGTAGGAATTTTCGGATGACGCACTGTTAGTCCCTCTACGGTCTTTTTATCAATAATGCCCCGTTCACAAGCATCCGCCAGGATGGCCTGGATTTGCTCCGAGAAAGAGGTCACGGGATTGGAATCAAGTCTCAAATAGGTCTCACGATCTCTTAATTGGTGAAACGCCTCCTGTTCGTACAAAGTAGAAGGCCAGATCACCACGTTGCCCCCCTTGTCTGCCTGTTTTATCACCACTTCCTTGATGTTCTCTAATTCTTTGAGGGCAGTTCTCTGTGACGATGTGAGATTATCACGTCGTCTTCTAGTCGACACTTTTGAAAAATCATCTATTACCAATTTGGCAAAGATGTCGACAGCTGGACAGACAGACAAGGGGGGAAAACGCAGCGATCTGGGTCTAGTGTAAGGAGGAAACTCACCTAGTGAAGATGGAGAATCTCCAATGGCAAGATCCTCTAGATTTGCTAGGGCTTCAGTCTCACGCATCTCGAGGTCGTCAGCGGAGGAAATCCGTTTACTATGTAAATTTTTAAAAACCAGTTTGCGGGATAACAGATACAGGTCTTTTATGGCTGTAAAAAGATGGAAGGAGTTAGAAGGCGAGAATGACAACCCACAAGACAATACATCTATCTGTGTGTCAGACAGTTTGATATTAGACAAATTAATTACCTGCAATGCCCTGTCACCCTTATTCAGAGGATTCTTGGGAGGATTTTTAGGCAGTTGTACCTTAGATTTAAAGCGTGTGACTACTCCGATGCTAGAGAGGTCAGAATCTGACACATCTGTGCCAGAAGAGGTTGATGCTCCTGACACTCCTTTGGGAGGTGGTTGTCCCGTAGGGGTTTTTTTTTGGTCGTGAATCAGGGAGTGGTTTAGGACGCCCCTTACGGTCACTGTTTTTCCATTTATAAACCCTGTTTAGCTGAACATCGGTTTGGTCACGCTGAAATTTCTTAAGTTTATAGGCCTTTATATCCTTCTCCATTTTCTGTAATTCATTCTCAATTTCCTCACTGAATTTTGACAAGGCATCGCTTGGTAACGCGTCTTTGAATCTCGCCGCCAACTCCTCCAATTCTGACTCCATCTCATTGAGTGATTCAGTATTGAGTTCACTCAGTAATGATAGAAAAACACATGAGCATTCATTGGCCACTACCTCCCATCTATCCCTGAAGGACTCATTGCTGATTGGAAAAGAAGGAAATACTTGTATGCGTAATCCGCGAGGTATTAAATCCTTCTCTATGTACTTGTTAAGAAACGCCCTGTTCCACCAAACCTTAGTTCTTTTTTTAAGGAGTTCTTTATATCAAAAACTCACCAAAATTTGCCAGGTAAATACCCATTGCACTTAGCAGCGGCTGTCAGCTCCTCTGGAGGCAACACAGGTGTCTGTATGCCGGTACTCAATCACCTGCAACCCACAGTGGGGGCGGTTGTGGCACCAGCGTCCGGCCATACTGTCAGGGAGGTGACTGGTGGCATTTAAAGACACGAGGTTACCAAGGGCTCTGCCATTCACGGTGCATGCAAGGCATAGTGTCAGAGCAGCCTATTGGTCACGCCCTTCTATTAGATCAGGCGGGCTGTTCCGCACTGATTACATGCCTCACATAACGACAGACGCCCCCCAGAGGGCTCAGCCTCAAACTGCAGATGAAAAAAATGCAATAAAACACTAAAGATGAAAAATGTGAGGTGTTTGTTGGTATTTTGGCCAAAAAACGTAAGCTGGTAACCCACGGTCAAGGGCCCTCACGCTTACCAGTCCTAACCACATGCCTTTTGAGACATGTACAATTTAATTTAGATTGTTCACCGAATGGACTTAAAAACAGACAAAAAAACTCACCAAAATTTGCCAGGTAAATACCCATTGCACTTAGCAGCGGCTGTCAGCTCCTCTGGAGGCAACACAGGTGTCTGTATGCCGGTACTCAATCACCTGCAACCCACAGTGGTGGCGGTTGTGGCACCAGCGTCCGGCCATACTGTCAGGGAGGTGACTGGTGGCATTTAAAGACACGAGGTTACCAAGGGCTCTGCCATTCACGGTGCATGCAAGGCATAGTGTCAGAGCAGCCTATTGGTCACGCCCTTCTATTAGATCAGGCGGGCTGTTCCGCACTGATTACATGCCTCACATAACGACAGACGCCCCCCAGAGGGCTCAGCCTCAAACTGCAGATGAAAAAAATGCAATAAAACACTAAAGATGAAAAATGTGAGGTGTTTGTTGGTATTTTGGCCAAAAAACGTAAGCTGGTAACCCACGGTCAAGGGCCCTCTAGGGGCCTCTGTCGTTATGTGAGGCATGTAATCAGTGCGGAACAGCCCGCCTGATCTAATAGAAGGGCGTGACCAATAGGCTGCTCTGACACTATGCCTTGCATGCACCGTGAATGGCAGAGCCCTTGGTAACCTCGTGTCTTTAAATGCCACCAGTCACCTCCCTGACAGTATGGCCGGACGCTGGTGCCACAAGCGCCCCCACTGTGGGTTGCAGGTGATTGAGTACCGGCATACAGACACCTGTGTTGCCTCCAGAGGAGCTGACAGCCGCTGCTAAGTGCAATGGGTATTTACCTGGCAAATTTTGGTGAGTTTTTTTGTCTGTTTTTAAGTCCATTCGGTGAACAATCTAAATTAAATTGTACATGTCTCAAAAGGCATGTGGTTAGGACTGGTAAGCGTGAGGGCCCTTGACCGTGGGTTACCAGCTTACGTTTTTTGGCCAAAATACCAACAAACACCTCACATTTTTCATCTTTAGTGTTTTATTGCATTTTTTTCATCTGCAGTTTGAGGCTGAGCCCTCTGGGGGGCGTTTGTCGTTATGTGAGGCATGTAATCAGTGCGGAACAGCCCGCCTGATCTAATAGAAGGGCGTGACCAATAGGCTGCTCTGACACTATGCCTTGCATGCACCGTGAATGGCAGAGCCCTTGGTAACCTCGTGTCTTTAAATGCCACCAGTCACCTCCCTGACAGTATGGCCGGACGCTGGTGCCACAACCGCCCCCACTGTGGGTTGCAGGTGATTGAGTACCGGCATACAGACACCTGTGTTGCCTCCAGAGGAGCTGACAGCCACTGCTAAGTGCAATGGGTATTTACCTGGCAAATTTTGGTGAGTTTTTTTGTCTGTTTTTAAGTACATTCGGTGAACAATCTAAATTAAATTGTACATGTCTCAAAAGGCATGTGGTTAGGACTGGTAAGCGTGAGGGCCCTTGACCGTGGGTTACCAGCTTACGTTTTTTGGCCAAAATACCAACAAACACCTCACATTTTTCATCTTTAGTGTTTTATTGCATTTTTTTCATCTGCAGTTTGAGGCTGAGCCCTCTGGGGGGCGTCTGTCGTTATGTGAGGCATGTAATCAGTGCGGAACAGCCCGCCTGATCTAATAGAAGGGCGTGACCAATAGGCTGCTCTGACACTATGCCTTGCATGCACCGTGAATGGCAGAGCCCTTGGTAACCTCGTGTCTTTAAATGCCACCAGTCACCTCCCTGACAGTATGGCCGGACGCTGGTGCCACAACCGCCCCCACTGTGGGTTGCAGGTGATTGAGTACCGGCATACAGACACCTGTGTTGCCTCCAGAGGAGCTGACAGCCGCTGCTAAGTGCAATGGGTATTTACCTGGCAAATTTTGGTGAGTTTTTTTGTCTGTTTTTAAGTCCATTCGGTGAACAGTTCTTTATATCCCCTAGTCAGCTCCGGAATTGTATCACCACTCCCAGACTCCACTGCCACACCGTCTGCACCATCATCACGAGCATGGAAGTCCATTTTGCACCTTGGAAGAACTGTGGGAACCACAGAAAACAGTATTAGGAACAATTCCATACAACCCATAATACATTGGTAGTGAGTGTTACCTCACATACACCAAGTGCAACTCCAAAACAGAGTATATATAGAAAAACAAGGAGAGGAGGTGTGCACAAATATGTTTCATTTATTATTTGAATAAACTGGCTTCAAGAAGCAAAAGGATGGTAACAAACGATGCTTGGGGCAAAGTGCATACAGTGATGGCGTAGATATATAAAGTTAACCCATTGCAGTACACAATAAAATCACAGTGGATACTAACAGAGACCACCTATGTTTCAGCAAGGTTCAGGAATACATCATATCAAATATAATAAAGTGCAAGTGCAACATCACAAAAACCTGAATCCCTACTGCCTAGGTATAGTCTAAGGGGAACCAAAAGTACCCCCAATAATAATGTCCACCGAGGTATTACCACACTGTAATGGCACCAAGCCCCTGGCAGTGGAGGATCCCCCGGGTCTGGACCCCAACGTGCGTTTCGTAAAAGACTGTAGTTTACTTCTTCAGGGGGGTAACACCGTCATACCACATCTGGCTTTTATACCCATATCAGCAGTAATGCTGATAACCGCCATCTGTGTGGCATCTCTCTCACCACGCCGTGACGCGCACATCCGGGAGCCAGGACGCGTTGCCCGCGGTTAAAGACGCCGCGCCCACCACAGGGGGAGGGAGAGGAGCCTCAGACGTCACAGTGGCAGGGCTTAACCCCTGCTGTGCCCACGCTAATGGGTGATGTTAATAGATCCCTAAAGAGCATTGTCTCATTGCAGCCATTTAATAAATTCAAAAAAGTTCATTTTTTTCTCATTTCTGCACTACATCGTGACTGAAAAAAAACTGACATGTACAGTACAGACCAAATGTTTGGACACACCTTCTCATTCAAAGAGTTTTCTTTATTTTCATGACTATGAAAATTGTAGATTCAAACTGAAGTCATCAAAACTATGAATTAACACATGTGGAATTATATACTTAACAAAAAAGTGTGAAACAACCGAAAATATGTCTTATATTCTAGGTTCTTCAAAGACAGTCTATTCAGTAGGACTATCAGCTGTGTATCCATCAGACTTCTGCACAACACAACTGATGGTCCCAACCCCCTTTATAAGGCAAGAAATCCCACTTATTAAACCTGACAGGGCACACCTATGAAGTGAAAACCCTTTCCGGTGAATACCTCTTGAAGCTCATCAAGAGAATGCCAAGAGTGCGCAAAGCAGTAATCAAAGCAAAAGGTGGTTACTTTGAAGAACCTAGAATATAAGACATATTTTCAGTTGTTTCACACTTTTTTGTAAGTATATAATTCCACATGTGTTAATCTACAATTTTCATAGTCATGAAAATACAGAAAACTCTTTGAATGTGAAGATGTGTCCAAACTTTTGGTCTGTACTGTATATATTTGTGCAAATTTCTTAAAGAAAAAGTGAAATATCACATGGCCATAAGTATTCAGTAGAGATGAGCGATGTTCGGTTCAAAATTCGACCTGTTTTGGGTGGTGTTTGAGTAGGGATGGGCGAATCTACTCGCTAGGACTCGTTACTCGGCGAGTAGTAAGGGACTCACAGGACTCGGTACTCTGCGAGTTTCCCAGCATTTACTCGCACGAGTCCAATGCAAATCAATGGCAAACGCTGACAAAACTAGGATTGCCATTGTTTGCATTAGACTCGGCTACTGTGCCAGTGATAGCAGGGAAACTCGCAAATAACTGCTGTTACATTGCGAGCCGAGTCCAGCTGTCTTCTCTGTGCAGCTCCAGGGTCCTAGAGCCCGCCTGCTCACAGACATGATGTAGCAGTGCTGAGATTGTTCTCAGTCTGCTCATTCCCTGTGCATAGACATCTATATCTATGCACAGGGGATGTAGCAGAGAGGACATTGCGTTTTGAAATACGTCGGATGGAAGAGGATTTTTTTAATTAAAGATGGAGTCCCTAATGGCTTTTTTTTTTATTTCAAATAAAAATTTTTCTCTGTGTTTTTTTAACCCTTTATTGGAGATTCTTAGTGGCTGGGTCAAACGTGGCCTGACATTAAGAATCTCGGGCTTAATACCAGCTTGTATAACAAAGCTGGTATTAACCCCTTTATTACCCAGCGTGCCACCGCCACCAGGGCCGCTGGAAGAGCGGGGTTCAGCGCCAGAGGATGGCGCTTCAATGAACGCGCCATCTTCTGGGGCGGCTGCGGGCTGCAATTTGCAGCGGGGGTGCCCAGAAAGCTTGGGCATCCCTGCGCTGCGGATTCCAGCCCCCAGCTGCTTAGCTGTACCTGGCTAGACATAGAAATTGTGCGGAGCCCCACGCATTTTTTTTTATTATTTCATGAATTTCAGAGTCAGAGTCTCAGAGTCAGAGTCTCAGAGTCAGAATCTCAGAGTCAGAGTCTCAGAGTCTCAGAGTCAGAGTCTCAGAGTCAGAGTCTCAGAGTCAGAGTCTCAGAGTCTCAGAGTCAGAGTCTCAGAGTCTCAGAGTCTCAGAGTCTCAGAGTCAGAGTCTCAGAGTCAGAGTCTCAGAGTCAGAGTCTCAGAGTCTCAGAGTCAGAGTCAGAGTCTCAGAGTCAGAGTCTCAGAGTCTCACCCTCAGAGCCAGAGTCTCAGAGTCAGAGTCTCAGAGTCAGAGTCTCAGAGTCAGAGTCTCAGAGTCAGAGTCTCAGAGTCAGAGTCTCAGAGTCAGAGTCTCACCCTCAGAGTCAGAGTCTCAGAGTCAGAGTCAGAGTCTCAGAGTCAGAGTCTCAGAGTCAGAGTCTCAGAGTCTCAGAGTCAGAGTCTCAGAGTCTCAGAGTCAGAGTCTCAGAGTCTCAGAGTCAGAGTCTCAGAGTCTCAGAGTCAGAGTCCTCAGAGTCTCAGAGTCAGAGTCTCAGAGTCAGAGTCTCAGAGTCAGAGTCTCAGAGTCTCAGAGTCAGAGTCTCAGAGTCTCAGAGTTCAGAGTCTCAGAGTCTCAGAGTCTCAGAGTCTCAGAGTCAGAGTCTCAGAGTCTCAGAGTCAGAGTCTCAGAGTCTCAGAGTCAGAGTCTCAGAGTCTCAGAGTCAGAGTCTCAGAGTCTCAGAGTCAGAGTCTCAGAGTCAGACTCAGAGTCTCAGAGTCAGAGTCTCAGAGTCAGAGTCTCAGAGTCAAGAGTCTCAGAGAGTCAGAGTCTCAGAGTCTCAGAGTCAGAGTCTCAGAGTCTCAGAGTCTCAGAGTCAGAGTCTCAGAGTCAGAGTCTCAGAGTCTCAGAGTCTCAGAGTCTCAGAGTCAGAGTCTCAGAGTCTCAGAGTCAGAGTCTCAGAGTCTCAGAGTCTCAGAGTCAGAGTCTCAGAGTCTCAGAGTCAGAGTCTCAGAGTCTCAGAGTCAGAGTCTCAGAGTCTCAGAGTCAGAGTCTCAGAGTCTCAGAGTCAGAGTCTCAGAGTCTCAGAGTCAGAGTCTCAGAGTCAGACTCAGAGTCTCAGAGTCAGACTCAGAGTCTCAGAGTCAGACTCAGAGTCTCAGAGTCAGACTCAGAGTCTCAGAGTCAGACTCAGAGTCTCAGAGTCAGAGTCAGAGTCTCAGAGTCAGAGTCTCAGAGTCAGAGTCTCAGAGTCAGAGTCTCAGAGTCAGAGTCTCAGAGTCTCAGAGTCAGAGTCTCAGAGTCTCAGAGTCTCAGAGTCTCAGAGTCTCAGAGTCAGAGTCTCAGAGTCAGAGTCTCAGAGTCTCACCCTCAGAGTCAGAGTCTCAGAGTCTCAGAGTCTCAGAGTCTCAGAGTCAGAGTCTCAGAGTCTCAGAGTCAGAGTCTCAGAGTCTCAGAGTCAGAGTCTCAGAGTCTCAGAGTCAGAGTCTCAGAGTCTCAGAGTCAGAGTCTCAGAGTCAGACTCAGAGTCTCAGAGTCAGACTCAGAGTCTCAGAGTCAGAGTCTCAGAGTCAGAGTCTCAGAGTCAGAGTCTCAGAGTCTCAGAGTCTCAGAGTCTCAGAGTCTCAGAGTCTCAGAGTCTCAGAGTCAGAGTCTCAGAGTCAGAGTCTCAGAGTTTCATGAAATAATTAAAAAAAAATGCGTGGGGCTCCGCGCAATTTCTATTTCTAGCCAGGTACAGCTAAGCAGCTGGGGGCTGGAATCCGCAGCGCAGGGATGCCCAAGCTTTCTGGGCACCCCCCGCTGCAAATTGCAGCCCGCAGCTGCCCCAGAAGATGGCGCGTTCATTGAAGCGCCATCCTCTGGCGCTGAACCCCGCTCTTACAGCGGCCCTGGTGGCGGTGGCACGCTGGGTAATAACGAGGTTAGGGCCAGCTTTGTATTATCAGCTGGCCCTAAGCCCGAAATTTATGGTGGTCACGCCAATATTAGACATGACCGCCATGAATTTCTATTAAATTGTTTTAACAAAAACACAACACAGAGAAAATTTTTTATTAGAAATAAAAAAAAAAAGCCATTAGGGACTCCATCTTTAATTAAAAAAATCCTCTTCCGTCCGATGCAGTCCAAAACGCGATGTCCTCTCTGCTCATCCCTGTGCATAGATATAGATGTCTATGCACAGGGATGAGCAGACTGAGAACAATCTCAGCTCTGCTACACACAGGAAGAGCAGGCGGGCTCTAGGACCCTGGAGCTGTGGCAGCCAGCACACTGAGCAGACAGGACTCTTATCTGTGCGAGTTTCCCAGCAATTACAGTTGCAAAGTAAGAGTCCAATGCAAATAAATGGCAAAACTAGGATTGCTTCAGGCTGAAGCTTCCGAGACACATCTGCGATTTGTAAATCTCACACTACTCGCTATTACTCGCTTCCCCATTCATTAACATTGGACTCGCTAGACTCGCAACGAGTAGCGAGTCCTGTGCTCGGACTCGCTAGAGTCAAGCGATTCCGAGTAATTTAGGATTCGCCCATCACTATGTTTGAGTCATTCGACGAATGCGAACAATTTGCTTCAACTTCGGCAGTGCGAGGTTATGTTCGATAGCGGTTCGTTCACCAAAAGCGTAACTGGCTTTTCACAGTAATACTGTTATTGAATGTTAATATCCAGTTTCAGTGTATAGTGTGCGGGAGGGGGGGCTTAGATCAGAGCTGCTGAAATAATGCCGATCTCCATTTTTTTTCTCCTAACTGCACATACAGTGGGGCATTGCAGGCTGTCAGCCAATCACACACACACACACACACACACAGCAAAGTGCATTTTTTGCACACAAGCAAGGGCATGTGTCATTGGCGGTGTATGTCACATAACCTTGCCCTATAAGACCCAGCCATTTTCCCCATCGCCGCAATTACCTCGGTGATGCATTTGTGTGTCAGTCAGGCACCGCTACTGCTGCTGTGGGCAATATAAAGTGTGACAAATAGTGAGCGAATATCAAGTTAAATAGACATATAGGTTTACGGAGTAGGGACTAGTTTGAATATCATCCCTTTTGAGGGCTACTTCAGACAAGTAGGGAGTAGGGACTAGTTGGACTTGGAATATCAGCCCTTTTGAGGGCTACTTCATAGAAGTAGGGACTAGTTGTAATTTTAGCCCTTTTGAGTAGTGATGGGCGAATCCTAAATTACTCGGAATCGCTTGACTCTAGCGAGTCCGAGCACAGGACTCGCTACTCGTTGCGAGTCTAGCGAGTCCAATGTTAATGAATGGGGAAGCGAGTAATAGCGAGTAGTGTGAGATATTACAAATCGCAGATGTGTCTCGGAAGCTTCAGCCTGAAGCAATCCTAGTTTTGTCATTTATTTGCATTGGACTCGTTTACTTTGCAACTGTAATCGCTGGGAAACTCGCACAGATAAGAGAAGAGTCCTGTCTTCTCTGTGTGGTGGCTGCCAGCTCCAGGGTCCTAGAGCCTGCCTGCTGCCTGATGTAGCAGTGCTGAGATTGTTCTCAGTCTGCTCATTCCCTGTGTACAGACATGAATGTCTGTGCACAGAGATGATGTAGCAGAGCTGAGATTGTTCTCAGTCTGCTCATTCCCTGTGCATATACATCTATATCTATGCACAGGGATGAGCAGAGAGGACATCGCGTTTTGGACTGCGTCGGACGGAAGAGGATTTTTTTAATTAAAGATGGAGTCCCTAATGGCTTTTTTTTGTTATTTCTAATAAAAAAATTTCTCTGTGTTGTGTTTTTTTTAAAACAATTTAATAGAAATTCATGGCGGTCATGTCTAATATTGGCGTGACCGCCATAAATTTCGGGCTTAGGGCCAGCTGATAATACAAAGCTGGCCCTAACCTCTATTACCCAGCGTGCCACCGCCACCAGGGCCGCTGGAAGAGCGGGGTTCAGCGCCAGAGGATGGCGCTTCAATGAACGCGCCATCTTCTGGGGCGGCTGCGGGCTGCAATTTGCAGCGGGGGTGCCCAGAAAGCTTGGGCATCCCTGCGCTGCGGATTCCAGCCCCCAGCTGTTTAGCTGTACCTGGCTAGACATAGAAAT